>PVJC01053272.1:0-10875 GCA_004026665.1 Murina feae | reverse complement strand
GGAGGAAGATGGGCAGTAGACAAGCTGGGGAGGCAGGCAGCACCCAGCCCTGGTCACAGCTCAAAAAAGAGAACAACATGCAGGGGAGGGCAAGAGTCTGAGAGATCAACATAGAGGGGGTGCCTGCTCCAAGCCTTGATGGTGTGCCTGGGGGCAGGCCCCCGGCAGGTAGACACACACAGGAGGGCTGCTCCGAGCCTCAGATGCGGCTGGGGGCAGGTCCCCAGTGGTGACACACACACATACACACACACACACACACAAAAGGCGCCTGGCAGACTGGGGCCATCATAGGACATCCACTGAGGGGTCCCAGACTGTGCGAGGGGCAGGCCGGGCTGAGGGACTCCCTCCACCCCGAGTGCACAAATTTTCGTGCACCGGGCCCCTAGTATTAAAAATATGCAAAAACAGGATTACTTCTAAAATATTTTTTCCTCTAGCTCTATTTTGGTTCATTAGTTTATGTTCATTATATTCCACATGAGTGAGATCATGTGATATTTAGCTTTCTCTTACTGGCTTATTTCGCTTAGCATAATGCTCTCCAGGTCAACCATGCTTTTGCAAATGGCAAGAGTTTCTTCTTTTTTATAGCAGCATAGTATTCCATTGTATAGATGTACACTGATGGCTTCTTAAGTTAGTTAGAACTGAAAGGAAATTACTGTGTGGCTACTTGTGGGGCGGGAGTTCTTTAGAATGTCCCTTGGAACTGTGCCTTGCCATTGAGTGATGATTTCCAGTGCTATTTGCAGTGCTCAAAAATAAGATTTAAAAAGTTTAGACATTATACCCCTAAATTAAATACTAAGAACAAAATAATTCAATTGTGTTTTCAAATTGGTTGTTTCAATAAGCCCCCTTTAATTAGACTGTTCATTATCTGAATAGAAATACTTCAGGGCAAGTCATTTCCTGGATGACTACTATCAGGTAACACTATCTGAAGCTGAGTAAAGAGCCTAGAATCAGAACCAATGCATAAGTAATTTATTTGATAAAAGTGGCATTTCAAGTTAAACAAAGAATGCTTACTTTAAAGTGGTGTTGGGACAGTTAGTTAACTATTTGGATTAGATTCCTTATCAAAATATGTACTGCCCTGACCGGTTTGGCTCAATGGATAGAGTATTGGGCCTGGGGGCTGGGGGATCCCGGGTTCGATTCTGATCAAGGGCATGTACCTTGGTTGCCGGCACATCACCAGTAGGGGGTATGCAGGAAGCAGCTGATCGATGTTTCTCTCTCATCGAGGTTTCTGACTCTCTGTCCCTCTCCCTTCCTTTCCTAAAAATCAATAAAACATATTTTAAAAAATATGTACTAAAATAAATTACAATTGAATTTAAGGGTGAAATCTGAAACACACACAGATACACAAAAAGCAAAGTAAAAAATATACAGATGAATATCCGACCTCAGAATGGAGACGAGTCTTCTAAGTATAAAAGCTGAAAAATAAATTCTAAATGTAGATAAATATAAATACCTACATAAAACTTTTTAAACTTCTGGAAGTAGAAAATAAAATAAAACTTTAAATGTCAACAAAGAAAATGGGGAAAATATAATTAACATGCATGGTAAAGACAGTTCATAAATAAAAAGTTATAACTACTAAAGAAAAATAGACAAATGAAATGAATGGATATTTCACAAAAGGAGAAATATAATAAATGAAAAAGCTTTGACTTTAATAAAAGTAAAAAGCATACAGATTAAATTAAGTATATCATTTCGCCCATTTCTATTTTAAATTGGGAGAGTAAAGTATTTCTTTGACCAATCATACATAAAAAGTAGTCTTATTCTCAGAGTTAACCATTGTTATTAGCTGGTATATATTCTTGCTGACCTTGTATTGATGATCATACATTGATACAATTTTTTCTGATATTATCTAGTGCAGATGATACTCAGACTGTTAGTAGGACTGTAAACTGATGCACCCTTTCAGTAAAGCAACCCGGCAATGTATATTAAAAATATAGGGACTTCCAGTCAAGATGGCCATGTAGATAAATGCAGTACTTGCACCCTCCCACAATCAGATCAACATTACAACTAAACTACAGAACACCATTATTCAGAACTGCCTGAAATACAATTGAAGGGAAGTCCTACAACTAGGGATTTCAAGAAGAAGCTACATAGAGATTGGTAGGAGGTGTGGAGATTAAGAATGGGTTGATCCGCCTTGACCGGTTTGGCTCAGTAGGTGGAGCGTTGGTCTTTGGACTCAAGGGTCCCAGGTTTGATTCTGGCCAGGGGTGTGTGCCTTGGTTGCGGGCACATCCTCAGTGGGGAGTGTGTCAGAGGCAGCTGATCGATGTTTCTCTCTCATTGATGTTTCTAGCTCTCTGTCCCTCTCTCTTCCTCTCTGTGAAAAAAAATAAAATATATTTTAAAAAAAAAGAATGGGCTGATCCTATACCTACCTGTGGTGGACAAAAATGGGGAGAGATATCACAGCTGTAGAGGTCCCCCCTGAGGAAACAATGGTCCCATCCCCACCCCAGGCCCCCAATCGAAGGATCCAGTGTGAGGAATAGCAGTACCCATAACTTCTGGCTATAAAAACTAATGGGAGGAAAAAACCAAGATGGTGGCTTAAGGTATATACCTAAATGTGCAGCCTCCCACAACCACATTAAAAAATACAACTATAAACCTAAACCGCCATCCTCCAGAACCAAGGGAGTAGAAGCTTTACAACTACAAGGCAGGAAAAGGAGTGCATTGAGATTGAGTAGAAGTTCTCAGTGCCAAAACTGAGAGGTATGGACACGCACGAAACGGTGGCAGTGTGGGTGAAATGGTGGCAGCAGCAGCATCTGGGTTGGCAGCTTGTGAGGGATTACAAGATCCGGGGTTGCACTGAACTCGGTGCGGGCTGTCTAGCAACAGGGTGGAAGACGAGTGGCTTCTAGCAGAGTCGTTCGCAGCGATCACTGATGCAGAGCTCTGAGACTCAGGGACTCAGGGGCACGCAGACACCAGGGTGTGGAGATGCCAAAACCGGGAGAAACCACAAAGCCAGCTGAGGGGCAGCCATTGCGGTTTGGTCTGCCTTGGTGATTCTGAGACCCCGCCCCACCCAATTTACAACCCCACCTAAGCTGTGTGTCTGTCTGCCTGCAGTCTAACCTAACAGACTGCAGCTGGGACAGAGATCACCACTCTATCAATGCAGGGAAGCAGCCAAAATGCGGAGACAAAGAAACAGACCACAAATGACAGAAATGGAGGAAAGCAAACAACTGGATATAGAGTTCAAAACCACAGTTTTAAGGTTTTTCAAGAATTTTCTAGAAACCGCTGATAAATTTAGTGAGACCCTCAATAAATCTAGTGAGATCCTCAAAGATATGAAAAAGACCAATTAGAAATCAAGCATACACTGACTGAAATAAAGAATACTATTCAGAGATCCAACAGCAGACTAGAGGTTCACAAGAATCAAGTCAAAGATTTGAAATACGAAGATGCAAAAAGCACCCAACTGGAAAAGAAAAAAAGAAAAAAGAATCCAGAAGTGTGAAGATAGTGTAAGGAGCATCTGGGACAACTTTAAGCGTACCAACATCAGAATTATAGGGGTACCAGAAGAAGAGAGAGCAAGAGATTAAAAGCCTATTTGAAGAAACAATGACAGAAAACTTCCCCTACATGGTGAAAGAAATAGACTTACAAGTCCAGGAAGCGCAGAGAATCCTAAACAAAAGGAATCCAAGGAGGACCACACCAAGACACAACATAATTAAAATGCCACGGGCAAAAGACAAAGAAAGAATATTAAAAGCAGCAAGAGAAAAACAGTTAGTTACCTATAAGGGAGTACCCATACGACCGTCACCTTATTTCTCAACAGAAACCATGCAAACCAGAAGGGAGTGGCAAGAAATATTCAAAGTGATGAATAGCAAGAACCTACAACCAAGATTACTCTACCCAGCAAAGCTATCATGTAAAATTGATGGTCAGATAAAGAGCTTCACAGACAAGAAAAAGCTAAAGGAGCACATCACCACCAAATCAGGATTATTTGAAATGCTGAAGGGCATTCTTTAAGAAGAGGAAGAAGAAGAAAAAGGTAAAAATAAAAATTATGAACAACAAATGACAACAAATACATATCTAACAACAAGTGAATATAACATCTAAGTCAATAGAAATATCTGATGAATAGATTAAACTGGTGAATAGAATAGAAGTAAGGGCATAGAAAGGGAATGGGCTGACAATTCTCAGAAGGAAGGGGGTGTGAGGGGTATGAGAAGAGACTGGACAAAAACCTTACATCTATGGATGAAGACAGTGGTGGGGTAAGGGCATGGGGTCGGGGGGGGGGGAACCAGGTGGAGGGGAGCTATGGGGGTTAAAAAAAAGGAACATCTGTAATAATCTGAACAATAAATATTTAATTAAAAAAACTATGGGGATTGTGGCTGAATAAGATGGAGAGCTGCTGGAGTCCACAGTAGTTCTTTTTAGAAAACAATATGTTTTTGTTGGTTTTAGAGAAAAAAGAAGGGAGAGAGAGATAGAAAAACATCAATCAGCCCCCTACTGGAGATCAAGCTCAAAACCCAGGCATGTGCCTTGACTGGGAATCAAACCAGTAACCTCTCATGCATGGGATAACACTCAACCAACTGACGACACCCACACCAGCCAAGGCCCAGATTGTTTCCCTTAAAGGGCCCACACATGGACTTATTCTGACACACTCCCTCTGAGCTCCAGCACTGGAACAGCAGCTCAAAAGGCACTAGGAATGTACAGGGAGGAAATGAATAATCCAGCATATGGGTGTGGGGCAGCTTTCTGCCAGACAAAAGTGCCGACAAATGCCATTGTTCCTTTTCTAGGACAATGCCAACAAGAGGGTACCATATCTGAGCCTCCATCAACCTGGCTTACACTGTTCAACCTGCCCTGGTGATTCTCAAAGATCCTGCCCATCAACTTGCAGATCCACCCAAGCTTTTTCTGGTGGATTTTCCATTACATGACTTGTCCTGACTCATGATGCAGACTTTTTAAAAATCTCTCAACCAAGCAGCATCTGGCCTTGGTATGCTCCAAACCTCTCACTAAGTGGCATCAGCAGGAGCTGTCGTTGGATTGCACCTTGGTCTTGCCTTAGCAACTTCAAGCCCAGCACAAGTAGCAGCCATCTGCAGATCACTCTGTAGCTCATTCCATGTGGCCCTGTGTAGAATACAAGCAGTGGATGACCTTGGCCTGTATCTCCCAGAAGGCCCCAGAGCTAGTTCACCTGTTTAAATCATAACAAAGCACCACCCAACCACCTCCACAAGCACAATCAAAGGTAGACTCAACATAATAAAGGCTAGATATGACAAACTACAGCCAATATCATACTCAATGGCAAAAATTAAATGCATTCCCTCTAAGAACAGGAGCAAGACAGAAATATCCACTTTCACCACTCATATTCAACATAGTACTGTAAGTCTTAGCCATAGTGATCATACAAGAAGAAAAAAAAAGGCATCCAAATTGGAAAGGAGGAAGTAAAACTGTCATTATTCACAGATGACATGATATTGTACATAGAATATCCTAAAGACTCCATCAAAAAAACTGCTAGATTTAATAAATGAATTTGGCAATGTAGCAGGATACAAAATTAACACCCAGAAATCTATGGTATATTTTTTTACATCTATAATGATCTCTCAGAAATAGAAACTTTAAAAAAGTCCCATTTTCCATTGTAACAAAAAAATTAAGATAGTTAGGAATAAACTTAATCAAGGAGGTAAAACATCTGTACTCAGAAAACTATAGGACCATGAAAAGGTAGAGATAGAAAAGGACATAAACAAGTAGAAGAATATATCGTTTTCATGGATTTGTAGAATTAATATCACTAAAATATGTGTATGACCCAAAGCAATCTATAGATTTAATGCAATCTCTATTAAAATACCAATGGAATATTTCATAGATCTAAAACAAACACTCAAAAAATATGTATGGAACCAAAAAAGGAACCTGAATAGCCACAGCAATCTTGAGAAAGAAAAACAAAGTTGGAGGGATCAAAATCCCTAAGATCAAGTTATACTACAAAGCCACTGTAATCAAAACAGTTTGTACTGGGCTCTAGCCAGTTTGGCTCAGTGGATAGAATCAATAGAATAATATCCTTAAGTGAGGATTAAAAACAAAACAAAACAGTCTGATACTGACACAAGAACAGGCACATAGATCAGTGGAACAGAAAAGAGAACCCAGAAATTGACCCAAACCATTATGCTCAATTACTATTTGACATGGAGGTAAGAGTATACAGTGGAGTAAAGACAGTCTCTTCAGTAAATGGTGTTGAGAATATTGGACAGGTACATGCAAAAAAAATGAAACTGGACCACCCACCAACTTACACTTATACACAAGAGTAAACTCAAAATGGATAAAAGACTTAAATGTAAGTTGTGAAACTTTAAAATCATAGGAGAAAATGTAGGCATCAAAATATCAGACACCTCATGTAGCAGAATTTCCACAGATACATTGCCTAGTGCAAGAGATACAAAGAAACATAAACAAATGGGATTACATCAAACTTAAAAGCTTCTGCAGCCCTGACTGGGTTGGCTCAGTGGACAGAGAGTAGGCCTGCGAACTGAAAGGTCCCAGGTTCAATTCCAGTCAAGGGCATGTACCTTCGTTGCAGGCACATCCCTAGTAGGAGGTGTGCAGGAGGCAGCTGATCGATGTTTCTCTCTCATCGATGTTTCTAACTCTCTATCCCTCTCCCTTCCTCTCTGTAAAAAATCAATAAAATATATTTTTTAAAAAAAGCTTCTGCACAACTAAAAAAAACCCATTAACAAAATGAAAAAGGAATCCACTCTATGGGGAAACATATTCACCAATAATACATCTTATAAGAGATTAATTTCCAAAATATATAAAGAACTTAACACCAGAAAGACAAGCAATATAATTAAAAAATGGTCGAAGGACCTGAATAGTCACTTCTTTAAAGAGGACATATAGCTGGCCAATAGACATATGAAAATATGCTCTTCATCACTAATCATCAGCAAGATTAAATTGAAATTACAGCTACTACAACCTCACACCTTCCAGAATATCTACCATCAGGAAATCAACAAACAAGAGTTGGTGAGGATGTGGAGAAAAGGAAACGCTATTTCAGTGCTGATGGAAATGCATACTGGAGCAGCCACTGTGGAAACAGTATGAAGTTTCCCCAAAAATTTAAAAAATGAAACTGCTGTTTGACCCAGGAATCCCACTTCTGGGAATATAGACTAAGAATCTTGATACACTAACTAGAAAGGATATATGCATCCTTATATTCATAGATGCGTTATTTACAATAGCTAAAATCTGGAAATAGTCTAAGTAGGAAAATTGATTAAAAAGCTGTGATACATTTGTACTATTGAATACTATGTAACTATTTAAAAAAAAGAATGAACTCTTGCCTTTGCAACAGCATGGATGGACTTGGAGATTATTAAGATTATTATGCTAAGTGAAATAAGTCAGCCAGAGAAAGACAAGTATCACATGATCTAACTTATGTGTAGAATCTAATGAACAAAATAAACTGATGAACAATATAGGACCAGAGGGATGGATGCCTGAACAGATTGACAGTTGTCAGAGGGGACCAAGGTCAGGGGGACTGGATGAGATCAACCAAAGAACATCTACACTAATAAAAGAGAAACATATAAATTGATGTCACTCAGCTATGCACACTCAGATGAGTGTGCAAATTAACCCAACAAAGGTGGTGGTTAATTTGCATACATGGGCACCCAGCGGCCTGAGTCCCGGGAACATCATCAGCACCCAGGTCACTCTGAGGTA
The DNA here is from genome assembly GCA_004026665.1 of Murina feae. Lineage (NCBI taxonomy): Eukaryota > Metazoa > Chordata > Mammalia > Chiroptera > Vespertilionidae > Murina > Murina feae. The sequence continues at coordinate 2,991 of PVJC01053272.1, read as the reverse complement.
GGCCCTGTGTGTGCCCTGAGCAGCCTAGGAAGGGCCTGAGCCAGGGGGCTCCTGGGCAGGGCCGAGCCTGCAATCAGAGCCAAGGGGCTCCTGCCCAGGCCTAACGCCTCTAGCTAGGCCTGGGCAAGGGCCAAGCCAGGGTTCAGTGTGAACTACAGAGGAAAACACCTTTTCTGACAGCTCATTGGCTAAGCTCCCTGTATGCCAGTGGTAATATTCCTAGTAACTTGGGTAATAAGAATCCAAAAAGGTGATCTAGGGTTTTTCCACCACACTCCTAGAGAAAAAAAAAAATGAAGGTACACTGCTGGAGGGTTAAAAAATGTCATATCCTGCCCCAGCTGGTTTGGCTCAGTGGATAATGCCTCGGCTTGCCTACAGCAGGGTCTGGGTTCAATTCTGACCAAGGGCATGTACCTAGGTTGCAGGCTCCTCCCTGGCTAGGGCCCAGGTTAGAGCTCATGCAGGAACCAACCAATCAAAGTGTTTCTCTCACTTTGATGTTTCTCTCTGTCTTTCCCTTTCTCTTCCACATTCTCTAAAAATCTGTGGAAACATATCCTCAGGTGAGGATAAAAAAAAAAATAAAGAAATGTCATATTCTATGAAAGACACATCTTGAAAATGCCTAAAGAAAGTTGTCATTTTTTCATGGTGAAGGATCTGGAGTCCGTGTTGATGAGACCACCTTGGTGAGTGCGGTGACTGGCAGTGGCTGCAGCAGCGGGGTGATGGGTCTGGTGCCTTCCGCTGATCAGCCCGTCAACTTCCACAAAGGGATGCCAGACTGTGGCTAAGGCCCATTCGCCAAGAGGAGCAGGGAGCGGGCCTAAGCGATCAGTAGGACATCCCCTGAGGGCTCCCAGTATGTGAGAAGGTGCAGGCTGGACCACCGTGCACAAATTTGTGTACCAGGCTCCTAGTCTATATATATAAAAGCCTAAGTGACCAAACGCCCAACAATTTGACCAGTCGTTATGAAGCACATCAACCACCAGGGGGCAGATGCTCAATACAGAAGCTGCCCCTTGGTGGTCAGTGAGCTCCCACAGCAGGAGCGCCTCCACAGCTGCATGACACTACTGGTCAGCAGCAGTGGTGGTGGTGGTGGCAGTGTCTGCAGCAGCAGGTGCAGTGGGGCCAGATGAGTGGGAGCAGCACGGCGCCAAGCTCAGCCTTCTCCCAGGCCACCTGCTGCTTCAAGCACTACTACAACCCCTGAGGGGTCCTGGATTGCAAGGAGGCATAGACCAGGCTGAGGGAACCCACTAGTGCATTAATCCATGCACCAGGCCTCTAGTATCTACTCTATAAAAGCGAAATATTAAAATTAACCGTTTCTCCGAGACAGGGTAAGCCACGCCCACCAGCCAATCAGAGCGGCTGTATGCAAATTAGCCCAGTCAACATGGCGGACGCCACTCACGGACCTGAGTAAACAGCCCTTTCCATTGCGGCAGGAGCGAAAGTGAAGCTGCGCCCGCTCAGCTCAGCTCCGAATAAACTGCCTCTAGCAAAACACAGCTTTGAAACAATGTAACAATCATAGAATCCTCCGGAGCTGAAGGAAAGAGCAGCTCCGGCCTCACCAGTAAAAGTAACAATTGTTTCATTATAGACACTGCCAGGTGAAGCAAAGAGGAGGCTTCAGTTAGAAGGCCGCCTTAAAGGAACAGTGTATCAATTATAGAAGATAACCCCAGGCCTTCAAGGAACAGCATCAATTATAGGAGATAAATTCCAGAAACCTGCGTCCAGCCAGCCTTGCTGGGACGTTGGGTCAATGGGAGCTGTGGGCAGCCTTAAAGCCCCTCACCCAGGCTGGTCAGGCATGCCACCAGGTAGGCATCCCCCGAGGGGTCCCAGACTGCGAGAGGGCACAGGCCGGGCTGAGGGACCTCCCGAGTGCACAGAGCGGCTGCAGGGCGGGACAGCGCAGGACCCAGGACCCGTGAGTGGGAAACAGGCGGCAGGGTTGGAGGGCACCGGGAAGTGGGTAAGAGACGGCAGGGGGCCGGCAGCCTGCTTGGTGGGCTTCCCAGGCCCTTTGCAGGGCACCGGGGAGCGGGAAAGCAAAGCTGCAGGGGCCGGGATCCCGCTTGGCAGCTCCCCAGACCCCTTGGCGGCACTGGGAAGTGGGAAAGGAAGGCAGCAGGGGAAGGGTGAGTGGGAAAGAGTTGGCGGCCTGCTTGATGGCTTCCCAGGTCCCTTCTGGGGATCAGGGAGCAGGAAAAGGCTGGCCTGACCACGAGATGGGGTTTTCCCTGCTTTCTGGTGGCTGGAGAAAGATGGGCAGTAGGCAAGCTTGGGAGGCAGGCAGCACCCAGCCCTGGTCACAGCTCAAAAAAGAGAACAACATTCAGGGGAGGGCAAGAGTCTGAGAGATCAACATAGAGGGGGTGCCTGCTCCAAGCCTTGATGGTGTGCCTGGGGGCAGGCCCCCGGCAGGTAGACACACACAGGAGGGCTGCTCCAAGCCTCAGATGCGGCTGAAGGCAGGTCCCCAGTGGCCACACACACACACACACACACACACACAGAATGCGCCTGGCAGACTGGGGCCATCATAGGACATCCACTGAGGGCTCCCAGACTGTGAGAGGGCACAGGCCGGGCTGAGGGACTCCCTCCACCCCGAGTGCACAAATTTTTGTGCACCGGGCCCCTAGTTTCATATAATACTGGTTGAGTGGTAATGAACTCTTTTAGCTTTTTCTTGTCTGTGAAGCTCTTTATCCGACCCTCAATTCTGACGATAGCTTTGCTGGGTAAAGTAATTTTGGCTATAAGTACTTGCTATTCATCACTTTGAATATTTCTTGCCACTCCCTTCTGGCCTGCAAAGTTTCTGTTGAGAAATCAGCTGACAGTCGTATGGGTGCCCCCTTGTAGGTAACTAACTGCTTTTCTCTTGCAGCTTTTAAGATTCTCTCCTTGTCTTTTGCTCTTGGCATTTTAATTATGATATGTCTTGGTGTGGTCCTCCTTCGG
>PVJC01053271.1:0-10872 GCA_004026665.1 Murina feae | reverse complement strand
TTTCCCCCTGCCCTTCCCCCCGCCTCCCTACCCCCCAGTGTTTTGTGTCCATTGGTTATGCTTAAATGCATACACAAAAGTCCCATGTCCAATGGACACAAAACACTGGGGGGTAGGGGAGGCTGGGGGAAGGGCAGGGGGAAAAAGAGATATATGTACTAATCTTTGTAAAACTGTATGTAATAAATAAAAAAAATAAAAATTAAAAAAAAATGCCACAATGAGGAGAAGCATGGCATTTCCCTGGGCTCCTTGGAACCTTCTGGAATCCTGGCATTTGGTGCAGTCCTGCCGGGTCAGGCAGCATCTCACCTGCTCTGTTTCTCTCTGTCCCTACAGCATGCAGCGGTGGCTGGTGTCCCTACGAGGAGAGGACAGGGGTAGTGACTCTGCCCTCCACACTCCACCGGGCCCTATTGCAAGGCACCAAGGCCCACTCTTTCAGCTTCTACCCCTGGGCAGGCTGCCAGGCCTGCAACTGCTCCAGCACGGACACTGCCAGGGCGGGCACCCTAGAGTGTGACCCAGACCTCGGGCAGTGCCAGTGAGCTGGGGGCAAGGACCCGCTGATCCTCTATGGAAGGGACGATGCATCTGCCCACACTGGGCATTACTCCCATTTTTTCACGGATCCAGGGCTGCACTGTGTTCCCCTCAGGGTACACCTCCCATCTGAAGGGTTCACGTGTGGAGTAATTTGTCCCCCAGATGACCCAGAAGGGCCTGGGGGGCAGAAGGCCAGTCTCCTGAGGCCACAAGCTCCCCTGCCTGTTCCTCTCTTTTTTTTTTTCTTTTTTTCTTTTCTTTTTTTGGTTAATCCTCACCCCAGCGTATTGTTCCCATTGATTTTTAAAGAGTGGAAGGGAGGGAGAGAAACATTGATGTGAGAGAGACACATTGGTTGCTAACCTTCTACTCACGCCCTGACCAGGAATCAAACAACTCAGGTACATGCCCTAGACCAGGAATCGAACTCATGACCCTTTGGTCCATGGACGACACTTTAACCACTGAGGAACACTGGCCAGGGCTCCACCACATCTTAGTGTGTGTGTCAAACTGTATGTAAAAAGTTATCTATCAAGCTTTCTACCGTGGGAAACAAAAAAGATTCATAGGTGACTGGTTTTGGCACCTACTACAATGGGAAGACTTGCTCTATTGCCTTGAGATGTTGGGTCTGTTTACCTAACATTTCAGCAGGCTTTTTAAATGGGTCTTCCTAGCCCTGACCGGTGTGGCTCAGTGGATAGAGCATCGGCCTACATTCTGAAGGGTCCCAGGTTCGATTCCAGTCAAGGGCATGTACCTTGGTTGCAGGCACATCCCAGTAGGAGGTGTGCAGGAGGCAGCTGATTGATGTTTCTCTCTCATCAATGTTTCCCTCTTTCCCTCTTCCTTCCTCTCTGTAAGAAATCAATAAAATATATTTAAAAAATAAAATAAATAAATGGGTCTTCCTCCTCCTGGGTCTGCTTATCTAATTCCTAATGATATACACACTGCAGTTCCAGATAGCTTGTGTTCTTCTTCTGTTTATCCAGGTACTTTCCCAGGAGGCAGAAGAGCTCATATTCATTGTCGGCAGAAGCTGTGGTAACTCCAGAGCAGACTCTAGAGCTTGAATGTCGGTTTCCCAGCTATCTATCTCAGGCCTCTTAGTCACCGGAAGGCAGATTTTACTCTCCCATCCTCTTAGATATCTTAGGAATTGCTTTCCATGTTGCCTCTTCACCTCAGCTTGGTTTTCAAGGAATGCGGCAAAATGAGGTTCTCCTGGGCCTTCAATGTAGTAACAGCCCATGGATAAATAAGCATCAGTGATGGCAACTCATAGATGTCACATGATCAAGAGCAACTCTGCACTCTTCAGAGAGGGGGTGCTTGGCTGCCATCCCAGCTTTAGAGAACACCAGGTATGCCACAGGCTGCCACTTTTTTTTTTTTTTAATCTGTTCATCTGCTGGTGGGCACTAGGGCTGTTTCCAGGTCTTAGCTATTGTAAATAACACTGTGATGAACATAGGGTGCATATATTCTTTCAGATTGGTGTTTCAGATTTTCTTAGGATATATTCATAGATGTGGGAGCACCGTGTCAAATGGCAGTTCCAAGTTTCATTTTTTGAGAGAACGCTACGCTGTAGTGGTTGTACCAGTCTGAATTCCCACCAGCAGTGTACTAGGGTTCCTTTTTCTCCACATCTTCACCAGCACTTGTTTATTGATTTATTGGTGTAACTTATACTGGCAGGTGTAAGGTGGTAGTATCTCACTGCTGTTTTAATCTGCATCTCTTTGGTAATCAGTGATGTTGAGCTTTTTTTCATGTCATTTGGTCACTTGTATGTTTAATGTATTTTTTTTTAATGTAATGTGTGCTATTGTGATGCCACAGCAATGTGCTTTTAAATATATTTTATTGACTTTTCACAGAGAGGTAGGGAGAGGGATAGAGAGTTAGAAACATCGATGAGAGAGAAACATTGATCAGCTGCCTCCTGCACACCTCCTACTGGGGATGTGCCCGCAACCCAGGTACATGCCCTTGACCGGAATCGAACCTGGGACTTTTCAGTCCGCAGGCTGACGCTCTATCCACTGAGCCAAACCGGTTAGGGCTGTTTAATGTTATATATATATATATTGATTTCCGAAAGGAGAGAGAGAGATAGAAAAATTAATGATGAGAGATAACTGCCTCCTGGGGTTGGAGCCTGCAACCTGGACTAGTACCCCCGGCCAGAATCAAACCCAGGACCCTTCAGTCTGCAGGCCAATGCTCTATCCACTGAGCCAAACCAGCTAGGTTTTAATCTATTTTTAAAGATAAACTGATAAAGCCAAATAAAAAGACCTTTGTTAATAATGAATGCCAAATTGGACAAACCAAATAAACCAGATGCCACTGTCAATGCCTAGGTGTTAACTCTTTCTTCCTTACTTTTATTTATTGGTAGGTAATATAGAGGCCCAGTGCACAAAATTCCTGTATGGGTGGGGTCGGGAGAGGAGGTGATGGTAGCTGGGCTGGGTGTGGAAGGAACGGATGCTGGACACTGCTGACACCACTGGTACCCCACCACTGTGTGGTTCCCCACCTTCCCCCCTCCTCCTTCTCTCACCAGCACGCCACCGCTGGGGCCTGCCAGCTGGGGGGAGGAACAGAGGGGAGGGACCATAGGAGGTTGGCCGCTGACCCCAAGCACAGAACCGGCCCTTGGCCCCCAAGGAAAAGGGGCCACATCTGCCACCACCCACCCCAGATCCCTGTCCCAGCCTAGGGCCAGCCCTGATTGGGCGATCTGGGGGAGAGGAGGGACCATGGGAGTTGGCCAGCTGGGTGAGGTTGACTGTGGGAGTGCACTGACCACCAGAGGGCAGCTCCTGTGTTGAGTGTCTGCCCCCTGGTGGTCAGTGCGTGTCATAAGGACCGGTCATTTGGTCAGAACAGTCGCTTAGGCTTTTGTATGTACTGATACCTGATAGCTGAATCAGTTGAAGTTCTACCATAGAAACAGAACCAGTAGAAGATAAATAGATATAGATATATTTATTTAGATGTAGAAATTTATTTCAAGGAATTGGCTTATGTGATTGTGGGAACTAGCAAATCCAAAATCCATACGACAGGCTAGCCGGCTAGAAACTGTGAGGCTCAGGTTAAAGCTGCAGTCCACAGGTGGGATTTCTTTTTCCTCAGGAAAAAAATCCGTTTTGTTCAAAGTCCTTCAACAGATTGGGCGAGACCCACCCAGATTATTAAGGATAATACCCTTTACCTAAGTCAGCTGATGGTAAGTATTAACTACATTTATAAAATACTTTTTACAGTAACAACTAGAATAGTGTATAATTGAATAATGGTGATCTAGACTAGCCAAATAGATACATAAAAGTAACCATCATGGCTCATCTTGGCACCTATAGACATCTCCTTAAATCATATTTAATCTTCAAATACAGAAAATAGCAGTCAGCCCAGCTGGCCTGGCTAAATTTGAGCATCGACCTATGATCCAGGAGATTGCAGTTCTATTCCCAGTCAGGGCATTTGCCTGGGATGTGGGCTTGATCCCCAGTGTGGGTTGTGCCAAGAGGCAGTCAATCAATGATTCTCTCCCACCATTGATGTTTCTATCTCTCTTTCTTCCTCTCTGAAATCAATAAAAATATTTTTTTAAAAGAAAATAGCAAAGTCATGCTTCTGTCTAACATAGTATAGCTAGCCTGTGTACCATAAAAAATGTGCTCTTTTCCAATAAGACTATACAAAGTCTTTGTTTTCCTGCATTCCTGGACTTCTAAATCCTGGCTATGGGGGAAACAACATCATGTATTGAATGTTGATTTAGAGCGAGCACAGCTGCCTGCAGGACAATGCCCAGCCCTGAAAGGTAGTACCACCTCACTGGCCCTGCCAATGGGTCTTCCAAAGGCCATTCCACCATTCTAGCCAGCTAGTCCAGGGTGACGGGAAACATGGTGAGACCGGTGGAATCCATAATTCTGAGCGCATTTGTGACGTTTCATTTTCAATAAAGTGAACTCATCCGTCAGAATGCTGTGTGACATACCATGAAGGGAGACTACGCGTTCTGTAAGTGCACAGGGAGTAACTTTGGCAGAAGCATTCACGCAGGAAAGGCAAGTCTGTATACGGAATGAATGTCTATTCCAATAAGAACAAAGTACTGCTTCCTCCAAGATGAAAGTGGTCCTAAGATTAAACCTGCCACCCCGCTGGAGGAATGGTGCTATGTTGGAGACATAGTATTGATCTTTGTTGCTAGCAGATGGGGCACATACAAGAATCAACCAATAAATGGATGCAGAAATAAGTAGAACAGCAAATCAATGTTTCTCTCCCTCTCAAATCAATAAATAAAAGAAATTTAAAACACGTACATACTCCCGGGAGACAGGAACCTCTAGCTCCTTCTTTCTCTAATCCCTTTATAATATTAGAATACTCTGGCATCCCGAAGTATTTTAAGTGCAATTAGATGCATTATTAATATATATTAACAGCTTCATTTCACTCCATTACCAGCAAATTAGAGCAACTAAGGTGCTAGAGTTTCTCCTTTGTTCTCACCACAACCACCATCACTTCACCTTACTCAACTCCCACAACCACATACTTTTCTAAGTTCCTCTTCCTCATTTTCTAATACCTCCTGAGAAAGTGAGAGGCCTTTTCACTTCTAGGCCAATAATATCACATCTCTGCAGAGCAATGTTAAATGCTGGCTCAGCTTTGGTAGACTCTTCCAGGTGTCTTCCATTTGCTGGGGGCTAGGTCTCAGAGTGGGAAAAGAAATCCTTTCTTCCTTAGGGTCAAGGATGCCCTGAGGGTAGAGTGGGAAAGGGGGAGTGAAGCCCTGCTTTCTGTAGTGTTGCTCTGGGTCAAGACTAACAGTTTAGTTTGATGATTTTATCCGTCAGACGCTCCATTAATTTAGCATTTGATACACATAATTTAGTCCTTAAATATTATAAACCTTTAGTTAGAGTAAGATCTAACAACTCTAAAACTGAACCACAAGGAAAAAATGGGTGGTTTTGAGAGTTCTTATAATTCTCCAATATTGTGAATATCAGTGTTTTGACCACTGAAGCTGTATTTTCCCTACCACCTAGCACTGTACTCCAGAGCAGTGTTTCTCAAAATTTAGGGTGCACAAGAAATACACACACACACACACACACACACACACACACACACACACTAGGGACCCGGTACACAAAAATTTGTGCGGGGGGAGGGGGTGGTTCCTCAGCCTGGCCTGTGCCCTCTCACAGTCTGGGACCCCTCGGGGGATGTCAACCTGCTGGTATGCCTGGCCAGCCTGGGTGAGGAGCTGATAGTTGTTTTCAGGCTGGCCAAGCCCCCCAGTGGGGAGCCTCACCCCATGGAGGTGTGGCCAGCCTGGGTGAGGGGCTGAGGGTGGCTTTCAGGCTGCCCACAGTCCCTTCAGGGTTCGGGTCCTTACTGGGGTACCTGGCCAACCTGGGTGAGAGGTTGAGGGCCGTTTTCAGGTTGGAAATATATATATATATATATATATATATATATATATATATATATATATATATATATATAAATTTTTTGACAATACATTTATTACAGCTGGGGGAAATGAAACAAGGAAGGGTATAGGATAAAAGAAGCAACAGGACAAAGGGACAGAGCCTAGGCAGGGCTGCTTTGGCTCACTAGAACGTCAGAGAAGAAAAGACAGGCTCAGGAGATTAGTCCAGGATGAGCTGCCACTGCCCATTGCTCCCCTGGTTGCAAGTCTCTCAGGGAGACCTTAGAGTTTATGATATGCATGCCTGAGAGGCAAGAAAGAAGAGGAGAGGGAGAGAGAGAGAAAAAGGAAGTGATAGAGAAACATTGATTGGCTGCCTCTTGCACATACCCCACCCAGGGCTGGGTATGAGCATTGACTGAAAATCAAACCCAAGACCTTTCAGTGCATGGGACAATGCTTCAACTGTTGCAGAAGACCAAAGAAATACCAAGCACACTTCCTAGAGAAAGGGAGGGACCCCGTTTATTAACACTAGTGGACTCTGGGAATAATTTCAGAGTGAAGAAACAAGCAGAGGGCTTCACTTTTTATGACCTTCTGGAGTCTTTGTCTTGCAGATATGGTTCCACCCCCCCTTTCCTGGGCTTATAGGAAGGCCCCCAGGTGTTGAGGTCCCCAGGCCATACCCAATGATCTGTCCTGGAGCTGGCAATAATGACCTTCCCCCTCCCCCTCAAGGGCAGTGCATTGTTCACAGTTTTTATGGCCTGACACACCTTGCAAGGCCAGTTTCCTCCTCACAAGCAACCGAGCCACACCAGCCCAGGCATGTTCAGCTTTTAGCTTATCCAAGACCCAGTCATACTTGAAGGACCCCTTCCCTATCTCAGCAGCTTCCTTCTCAATTTTTTTGATGGGTTTTTTGTCAATCCCACCACATTTGTAGGTCAGTTGGCCAGTAGTGGTAGACTTGCTGGAATCTATGTGTCTAAGATGATGATGTTAATATGAGTCTTTTCCTTTCTCATTTTGGGTTTGATTTAGTGGTAGTTTTTACAACACTTGTGTTCTGGAAGCAAAACCATTGCAAAAAAGCAAGAATTAGAGAATATTAAAAGATGAGACTCCTGGGGCCCACTTCCAACTGAAAGAGCTGGAAACAAGTCCTGGTTGGGTAACTCAGTTGATTAGAGTGTTGTCTCCATATGTCAAAGCTGTGAGTTTGATCTCCAATCAGGGCACATGTAAGAATCAACCAATGAATGCATAAATAAGTAGAACAGATTATTCTCTTTCTCTCTTTCATTTTGGCCAGTAGGTTGAGACTAGATTACAGGAAGGCAAGGGTGCAAACAGCAGAGCAGTTGGGAGGCTATTGGAACAGTCCAAGCAGTATATGGCACTTTGTATAGTGTAGTAGTCTTTTAGATACTCAGTAAGAGATTAAGTACAGCTGGTGTTGGAACTTGCCAACGTGAGCTTACTCTTTTGCCAGAAGACCCAGGTAATTTCTTCTGTGATTCGGGCAGTAACAAAATAAATACGTTTCTTTAAAAGATAATAAATAAATAAATAAATAAACAAACAAACAAACAAACAAACAAACAAATTGCCCAGCCAGCATGGCTTAGTGATTGGCCATCAGCCTGTGAACCAGGAGGTCATGGTTTGATTCCTGGTCAGGGCACATACCCGAGCTGCAGGCTCGATCCCTAGTAGGGACATGCAGGAGTCGGCTGATCAATGATTCTCATTGATGTTTCTCTCCTTTCTCCCTTCCTCTCTGAAATCAGTAAAAATATTTTTAAATAAATAAAAGAAATAACCATTTCCTGCTATTCTGCTGGTTCTCTGAGTCCTAGTCTATGTGATGATAAAAAATTAACTCACACAGTTAAAAAAGGAAACATGTGGAGGAAAAAAATTTTTTCAAAGGAAGCAACTGGAGCCCAACTACTGTGGCTCGGTGGTTGAGAGTCAACCTATAAATCAGGAGGTCAGGAGGCCAGGGTTCAATTCCTGGTCCAGGTACATGCCTGGGTTGCAGTCTCAGTCCCCAGTGTGGGGCGTGCAGGAGGTAGCTGATCAATGACTCTTTTATCATTGATGTTTCTATCTCTCTCTGCCTCTCCATTCCTTTCTGAAATCAATAAAAATATTTTTTTTTAAAAAAAAGAAGCAACTGGATTCTAGATATATTTTAATGGCCTAGTAAACAAGTTGGTTTTATGGTTTTGGCCTGAGCAATTAATCAGATGGGATTGTCATACACTGATGGAGAAGGTGTCCCAGATCCCCAAACTGGTTGACAATGCACGGGTATTAATGGACAGGCCAGGCTACTCCTCTTATGGAGTCCAAGGTTACTGTCCCAGGTTCTTTTTGCGAAGAGCAGGGGTTTTATATTGGACCAGAGCCAAGATACAATACACACAAAGCAGTTAATGAGATGCTTGAATCACACAGGGTTTATTTACCTAAGTCCTAGCAGCTTCTAGGGCACAGGCGATCCTCAGGACAAGACACACAGCAGCACAGCAGGCTGGTCCACGAGATGAGTTGAGGTGCACCACGGTCTGGAGGTTCAGTCTCAGCACTCCCGGCCGCCGGCTCGGCTCGGGCTTCACTCAGACAGAGTCTCAGTATCTGGCATCTCAGGAAGGGAGATGAGAGAGTCCACCGTGGAGGAGTGGTTGACTGCTCTGAAGCACCTGCTCAAAGGCTCTTCCTTTAAGCGCAGTTCAGCAGGTTTCTTCAGTGTCTTATCGGGGATGCCTGCTGCGGCTTCTGCCCTTCTATCTATCGCACACATTTGGGGCGTATTGGGGTACAGCAGGGTGTAACAGGGTGTAACCCTTTTTAACTTTAACATTTCTAGTTTTTAGTAAAGTAGTTCACACATCCTAAAACTCAAAAAGTCTTTTCATTGCAAACCAAACTCTATCTAATACATTTCATATACCTAACTAACACACTCTTCAATAATTATTATAACCAAACTCTATCTAATACATTTCATATACCTAACTCACACACTCTTCAATAATTATTATAACCAAACTCTATCTAATACATTTCATATACCTAACTCACACACTCTTCAATAATTATTATAACCAAACTCTATCTAATACATTTCATATACCTAACTAACACACTCTTAACCAAACTCTATCTAATACATTTTCAGATGCCTAACTAACACACTCTTCAATAATTACTGTAACAGAAGGCTATAGGAAGAACTTGTGTAGGGGAGGAATGTTGGAAGTTTGATTGGTTTGGAAATATTAATTTTGTGCTGCTTTATTAGAAATTCAAGTGAAGATGTTAAGTAACGAGTTGGATGCATCAGACTTGAGATAGGGGAATAGTTCTGGGATAAAGATGAACATTTGAAAGTCAAAGGCATTTGGTTGGCATTGAGAGTTCTATGGCAGGATGAAATCACCAATGTAGTGTGTGCAAATAGAAAAGAGATTTGAGAACTCAGCTTTTCAGCATGCCTGGGCTGAGGAGGAACCAGAAAGGAAACTAAGAGAGAACCGCCAGGTTAGAAGCAGGAGGACCATCAGGACAGTACAAACTGATTACAAGAGGACATTAAATTAAAGACTTACAGGTGTTTTTTTAGTCCTGGCCACTTCTTTATTTCTTGGGTCTCTCTACTATATTAGTAATTTCAAAAAATAAGCAATAAAAACAATAAATATTTCCTGGCCACTAGATGTTTGTTAAATCACAAAATATATCTACATATATGTGTGTACATATGTCAACAAGGAGCAGTTAGTTACTAATTGAATCAGCTTAGCAGGTGGAGTGAAATAATGCAAAGAAGATAGAAAAAGGATAAAGGGGCTCAGTTGTATGGTGATGGATGGAAACTAGACTTTTGAGAGTGAGCATGACGTAGGACACATAAGTGTTCAATTATAATGTTGAAAACCTGAAACGTATAGAATGTTTTAAACTAATGTGACTTCAGTAAAAAAAAATAAATTTTAAAAGAATTTAAGAAAATAGATTATGACACTCAGATGATAGTTAACATTTTTAGCAAAATGTATTTTAAAATTAATGTATGTACACTGTATTTTACACATAATGCTATTGCACAGTTAATCGGTGACAGTGGAGTAAATATTTAGTGCACTGAGAAACCAAAAAAATGTGTGTAACTCATGTTATTGTCGTATTTGTTTTTCATTGTGTTGGTCTGGAATGGAATCCACATTATTTCTGATGTGTGCCTATACAACCTAAAATAATGGTTTCACTGAGTCACTAACATTTGCAGCCTTGGACTCTAGTGAGAAGGCAAACCCCTGTTTTGTAAAAACTGCTATTTGGAATTCCCTGCTGTTCCTCTTATTCTAAGAAGATAACTTTGCTTTTTAGCCTGCCTTAGTCTGCTTGAATAATGAGGACAATAAACTTAGCTGTCTGACCTTGTAGGCCAGAGACTAGATACGCCCATACTATCAATGTCATGCCAGGTGCATTTTTAACGGGATAGAACTGTGTAGTTTTCAAGGCTAGCAGCGAGATAACCACCAACGGCACGGAGGGCTGGCTCCTTAATACAAAGGGAAGTTCTGCTTGTAGGCTTGCTTAGAATTTGAAATCATTTTCTCTAAGCCCATTGCGGTGAATAAAGTGTAACTCCAAACTCTCCTGCATCACTTGATTATTCCGGTTCTCTGTAACACTAGCACATTACAACACACCCCTCCTCCACCCATACAGTCTACCCAAACAAACCCAAGGTCTCCGACAGCTTCTGAAGCATTCTTGGTTTTATTCAAATTGTTTTCCTGGGAAAACAATGTAGT
>PVJC01053270.1:0-10875 GCA_004026665.1 Murina feae | reverse complement strand
CATCTGCCTTGCTGGATCCCAGTGCCACAGACCACTTCTCCCGGGGCTGGGGCCTCCGCCATCTCGGCTGGTCTAATTTGCATATAGCTGCTCTGATTGGCTGGTGGTCGTGGCTCAGGTGTCCCAGAGAAATGGTTAATTTCAATATTACACCTTTATTAGTTTAGATGTATAATGAAGAGGGATATAGAGAGGGATAAAGGACATTTTCTCTTGGTCTATTTCCTGCAGGACTTGGGACGTCACAGACTCCTGATTAAAGAAATAAATTAGGCATTGCGGGAATTTTTTTTAAGTTGAATTTTAAGTATCAGCCATAGTGACAGTGGCCATAACGTTTAGAAGTTGCGGCAGATTTGTCTCTAGTTAGTTGATAGACAGTTAAGGGATAGGATGATATCTGGTAGAAGTCTGGAGCAGCATCATTTTCCCTATGGATTTATTGGTAATTGCATGAATGCAGTTTTGGAGGAAGGAGGAAAAGGCTCTTAGGATGCACAAGCTAAAGGTAAGTGTCAGGAAGAGCATTGAGAAGGGTCTAACTAGGAGTAAAAGCCAAGAAGTCCAGTTAAGGTTTTGCAATGCTTTGGGCTATTTCCTCTAAGCTGTCAAAGTCTTTGGATAGGCTCTGATAGTGGGAAAGGGAAGTTGCCATTCTCTGTTCCAGTGCTAGCCCCTGTTATAATGCCGAGCATTACAAGGAACAAGGAGAGGGATTATCTGGACTGCTCTTTTGTATCAGATATGGTGTGTTCTGGGGACAGATTATTGGGAGCTATATTTACATTGGGTGAGAGGTAGATGAGAGTGCAAGGCCCTGTTCAGTTTGTGGGGAGACAAACATACATGTTTTCCCCACAGAGGAAGAAGATTCCCTGATTATGGAGACAAGCTGAAATGTGTAAAGAAAAGAGGTGAGCTGAAGGGTATGGGATCTTTGTCCCTGTTTTGCACTCCAAGCCAAAAGGGTGGCTGCCATGATGTTACCAATAAGGGGTCACAAGTGAGAGGCTGAGATTTTATTTTTTTTTTGCAGTGAAAGTGGGTAGGAATACTAATATGAGGTGTTATTCAAGGAAAAAGTGAAAGGGAAGGAAAGGAGCAGTTGAAGCCTTGGGCCTGGATGACTGGGTAAGAAGGAAAATAGACTGGTTGTAGAAAATAACCATTGACTTTTGGGGAGACCTGGAGTCAACCTGGTAGTCAACCTGTTGGGACCAATAGGTATTTGGTAATTTTAGTTTGAGTGTGGTATTGCAAGTAAAGGATGGGAGGTTATCTATTGATATATTACTCTGTGATCTTATAAAGCATAAAGGGGCTTAGGCGATTAATGGGGTGTGTAAAGCGATAGGGCCTGTGACTGGAAGAGATGAAGTTATTTTAGCAAGAGATTGAATGTAGGTATGAAAGAGAAGGGAGGCGTGGTTTACCTGGAGGTAGGATAATCACCTAATAGAGTGTCAGCTCTTTCAGAAAATATAGCTCCCTTTTCTTTTTTATTATTCAGAGTAATTTTCGCCTGGCTTCATTCTTCGATGGGTGCAGGGACAGCAGTGTATGCTAAAAAGAAGAGGGAAAGGCATAGCCAGCATTCCCTCGCTAAGACTGGGTTGGTTTGATTAAGGAGGTGAAGGGTGAGGCTAAGTGTTCAGTAGAAATAGCTCGGACCGCCCTGACCAGTTTGGCTCAGTGGATAGAGCGTCAGCCTGCAGACTGAAAGGTCCCAGGTTTGATTCCAGTCAAAGGCATGTACCTTGGTTTCGGGCACATCCCCAGTGGGGGGTGTGCAGGAGGCAGCGGATTGATGTTTCTCTCTCATGGATGTTTCTGGCTCTCTATCCCTCTCCCTTCCTCTCTGTAAAAAAATCAATAAAATATATTAAAAAAAAAAAAAGAAATAGTGAGGACTTAGGAGATTCTTAAAAGGTAGGTTGTAGACCTGAGTACACAATAAGAGTACTTAGGGAGATCATTGTAGAAGGTACTATGAACTGACTAAGATTAAAAGAAGAATAAAAGAACTCCAGTATATTTAGTCTGGGGTTAAATTCTGTAGGTCCTTTTTGAAAGATTCAGAGTGGGCCAGGGTCGTGCACTTATGACACGAGGCCATAATATATCAAAAGAGATTTTACTTCCTGCACCTGAGTGTAAGTGGGCTGAGACTGAGAAAGGCATTAGTGAGGAGAACAGGGCGAGATAGATTTTAACTAACTTTTGCTTGCTGCAAGCTGTTCCGCAGATGTAAGGGTCCAGTCTGTCTTTGGTTCCTCCCATGCCAGGTGTCTTTTGGTTATCTGAGCTATGCTGTGCTCAAGGCTGCAAGCTTTCTGCAAGATATCTGCTAAGCACAATAAGTCTTTCTCTGCCCAGTTTTATTCTCTTTAACCCTTTACCTGGGTAAGGATAGTGTCCCACCATCTGATTAACTAGGATTTGTTACCTGTTTGTATAAATTTGGTAACTATTCTGAAAATGCAGGGCCTGGGGAGGAGTGGGAGGAGAAACATTGTTAAGATGCTCAAAAGGGGGAAAAGCCAGGTTAATTTAGGCAGAGCTACTTGTAGGCTGGAACATATGGACTGCTCTTTGTTGTCCTGACTGATCTCTTTGAGTCATCGAACATTCTGTAAAATTGTGGGTTTTTTTCTTTATTTCACCTGTAGAGTTTAGGTAAAAACCAAAAGAAATTCCTTTCTTTTTGACTGCAAGATAATCTGGGACTAAGAGGGGAGTCAGGATATAAGAGATCTGTGAGATTCAGAAACACTATGAAGGTAAACAAAAGATGTGATCTGGAGAGAAATCCTGTAAATCATCCTGGAGTTAGCAGTCTGTAGTCAATTCAAAAATATTTTGTAGCATCTCTAGAATAAATACCACTTGGTCATGGTGTATGATCTTTTTAATATGTTTCTGAATCCTATTTGCTAATATTTTGTTGAGGAGTTTAGCATTTGGGTTCATTAGGGATATTGGCCTGTACTTCTCTTTCTTTATAGTGTCTTTATCTGGTTTTAGAATAGGATAATGCTGGCTTCATAAAAAGAGCTTGGAAGTGTTCCATCCTCTTAAATTTTTTGGAATAATTTTAGGAATTTAGATGATAGTTCTGCTTTGGATGTTAGGTAAAACTTCACCTTCTCAACCTGAGCTTTTGTTTGCTTGGAGTTTTTATTGTTGCTTCCATTTTCAGTTGTTATTGGCCTATTCAGTTTTGCTGTTTTCTCCAGATTTAGTTTTGGGAGATTGTAATTTTCTAGGAATTAATCCATTTATCCACATTGCCCTCTTTTTGGCATATAGTTCATAGTATTATCTTACAATCCTTTGTATTTCTGTGGTGTCATTGGTTACTTCTCCATTTTCATTTTTTATTTTATTTATTTGAGTCTTCTCTCTTTGTTTTTATCATTTCAAATAACCAATTCTTGGTTTCATTGGTGGATTTTTTTTTTGTATTGTTATTGTTTAGTCTCTATGTTATTTATTTATGCTTTAATTTTTATTATCTGTTTCTTCTACACTGACCACCAGGGGGCAGCTCCAGAGTTGAGCGGGATTGGGCCGAAACCAACTCTCCAAAATCCCTAGGGAGTCCCGGATTGCAAGAGGACGCAAGCCAGGCCAACAGACTCCACTGGTGCACGATCAGGGACAGGAAAGGGATTTAGGAGGTTGGCCAGCCAGAGAAGGACTGTGGATGGGCTCCAGGGCATATCCAGCCGGTCTTGCTAAGTCCCAATTGGCTGGACACCAGCAGCAAGCTAACCTACTGGTCGAAGCATCTGGCCCCTGGTGGTCAGTGCACATTGTAGCAACTGGTCGATGGGTTGACTATCTGCCCACTGGTGGTCAGTACATGTCATAGTGATCAGATGAGTGGCCTTAGCATATTATTAACATACTAGAGGCCCGGTGCACAAAAATTTGTGGACTTGGGGGTGGGGAGGGTCCCTCAGCCCAGCCTATACCCTCTCGCAGTCTGGGACCCCTTGAGGGATATCCACCTGCTGGCTTAGGCCGCTCCCCGGGAGATCAGGCCTAAGCTGACAGTCAGACATCACCCTAGAAGCCCTTGGAGGATGTCCACTTGCCAGCAGAGACCAGGCTAAGCTGCAGTCGGATATCCTTAGCGCTGCTGAGGAGGCAGGAAAGGCTCCTGCCACCACCACTGTGCTGGCAGCCATCAGCCTGGCTTGTGGCTGATCAGAGCTCCCCCTGTGGGAGCACACTGACCACCAGGGGGCAGCTCCTCCATTGACCAGTCATTCCCAATTGTTCTGCTATTAGGGTCAATTTGCATATTAACTTTTTATGATATAAGATAGAGGCCTGGTACACAGGTGGGGGTTGGCTGGTTTGCCCTGAAGGGTGTCCTGCTGGGGTGCCTGGCCTCAGCCTGGGTGAGGGGCTGAGGGCTTTTTGAAGGTTGGCCACAGCCTCTTCAGAGTGGGGATCTATACCGGGATACCTGGCCAACTTTGGTGATGGGCTGAGGGCCATTATCAGGCAGACCATGGCCTCGGGCTGGAAGCAGGTATCTGGGATTTATTTAACTTACATAATTGAAACTTTGTTGCCTTAGTCCTGCTTAAAGCCACCAGCTGGAAGCAGGTGTTTTGGGTTTATTTACCTGCTGTAATTGAAATTTTGTTGCCTTGAGTGGAGCTCAGGGCCCACAGGGCAGGTGGGAATCTTGGCTCCCTCCATCACCAGGGCATTGCAAGCCTCCTGCCTCGCTACAGCTCCCTGGCTGCTACCATCTTTGTGACAGAGTGAGGGTTAATTTGCATATTACTCTTTTGCCTGGGCAAGAGACCCCCAAATCTCTCTGATTGCCCAGGCCTCTGCAATCCCCAGCTCTGATCCTGCTCCCTGCCATCGCCAGCTCTGCCCTTGCCCCATTGGCAGCCTCTGGCCAAGGCTACAGGCCTGGCCAGGGGACCCCCATACTCCTGTTTTGCTGGCCCCGCCAGTGCCCAGAACCATTTGATTGCAGGCTCCGCCCTGCCCCTCCGATGGCTGGCTCTGTGGAGCCAGGCCCATGCGATCTTCAGCCTTGCCCCTGCCCAGGCCTGAGGCCTCAGGCCCAGGCCTTATGCCTGGGTAGAGCACCCTCATACCCCTCTGATCACCAGTTCCGTCCTTGTCTATGCCTTAGGCCTCTGGCGAAGGCCTCTGGCCTGGGCAGGGGACCCCCAGCTCCTCCTGATTGCCTGTTCTGCCCCTCGGGGGCCCCCCGCTTTCCCTCCACCTGCCCGGCTAACAGGCCTGATCACATCATTGGCGGGGCTGAGCCAGACTGGGTGCCACCATCTTGTGGCTATGGGGGGGCCATCTTTGTGATGGAATGACGTATGATTTGCTTATTACTCTTTTATTAGATAGATGTGGCTATGGGGGAGGCCATCTTTGTGCCGGAGTGACACCTAATTTGCATATTACTCTTATTAGATAGGCTTATGCTTTGATTGGTTGACTAGAGGGCTGAACACTTAGTATATTAGGTTATTATATAGGATGTTTGCTGATTTCAGAGAGGAAGGAAGAGGGGGAGAGAGAGCTTGAAACTTCTATACTAATAATAGAGAACCATGCAAATTGTTCAGGACACCGTCACAGTAACAATAATGACCAGCAGGCTGTGTGGAGTGACCAGGCTTGCCGGGAAGGGAAGGGCATTTAGGGACAGCCAGGCCAGCGGAGGTGTGGAGTGGAAGTTACGTGCAACCAGGCTTTCTTGGGGGTGGTTAGGGGTGACCAGGCCAGCAGGCATGTGAGCAGTTTGGAGCCAGTGGTCTCGGATTGTGAGAGGGATGTCAGAATGCCGGTTTGGGCCTATACTGGCAATTGGACATTCCCCAATGGGCTCCCATGCACGAATTCATGCACTGGGCCTCTAGTCAATGATGAAAGAGAATCATTTATCAGCTGCCTCCTGCATGCTCCCCACTGGGGTTCAATCCCTCAAGCCAGGCGTGTGCCCTTTCAAACCAGGAACCCTTCAGTCCACAGGCCGATGCTCTATCCCATGAGTCAAACCAGCCAGGGCTTCATTTGTTTGTTTGGTGATTACTGAATGCACAAATTTACTAGACATATTCAGAATAAATTTAAAGTTACTGTAATACATATAGAAAACTTTTCTGTAATATTAGACTTCACACATAATTTTAATTTATACAAATGTGCCTACCTAAGTAAAACAGAAACTCTAATTTGTCAAATTTAATGTACACATTTAGAGAAACCTTTATTATGTAATGGACTTTTGACTCTAAGGGACACACACCCCTTAGCCCAAATTAGTTCATTATTTTGAGATTTTTGTATAGTTGTTTTTTTGTGGGTTTTGTGTGTGTGTGTGTGTGTGTATTTGCAACAGAATTTAAAGAGAAGATGATAGGAAATATTTTAAAAATCATCTGCTTCCTATACAGCTTTTTAAAATGAGAATGTCTATATACAGAAAATAAAAGTGAAATAGAGATAGTGTGATTTTATTGGGGACTACATGGAGGTATGTATGTATGTATACATCAGGGATTTTTTAAATCCTCTTAGTCTTAATCTTATTCTTATAAAATCCTATTGTTTTTCTCTGAATTTCGTTTTTCATTTTACTTACTAAAAAGAAATCTTCATTCTACCTTTGAGTATTTATATTTTCAGTGTATATAAGGCATCATTTGATAGTCATATTACAGATTCTGAGTCTAAAATGAGAACTAAGAACTTTAAATTTCCTCTTAAATTATAAATAGTATTAACTTATGTTTTCTTAAAACCTCTGGTACAACAATATGACTTTAAATTGAGTTTACAGGATATAGATTCTGGTGCTGTTAGTAAACATTGAAAATGGTAATGCCTCATTATTTATATTTTTATATTTAAAAACGCATGCCTTTTTTTTCTGCTTTTAGGTTATGAAATGGTCTCTGTAAGATGGTCTGTCCTTGAATTCAAGATTTTTAAGGCTGACATATGCTGGTATTTTATCTTCTATAAGTGGACTATAATTTCTTCTCTTATAACAACCGCATAAACAGATAAAGTAGCAAAGATCTGTTCTGTGTCAAGTATGACAGCCACAACTCGTGGCTCTCCAATAGGAGGTGATGACAGCCAGGGCTGTGCTCCTGATGGACAGTCTCAGCCTCCTTTCCAACAGAATCAGGTAGGACATTAAGACTTTGTTATTTTGGGTGCTAAACAGTGTCACACACCGTGAATAATTTGTAGAGTTATCATCAAAGCTATTGTCATGCCCTGGCCGGTTTGGCTTGGTGGATGGAGCATCGGCCTGCGGACTGAAGGGTCCCAGGTTCGATTCCGGTCAAGGGCATGTACCTTGGTTGTGGGCACATCCCCAGTAGGGGGTGTGCAGGAGGCAGCTGATCGATGTTTCACTCTCATCCCTCTCATGTTTCTAGCTCTCTATCCCTCTCCCTTCTTCTCTGTAAAAAATCAATAAAGTACATTTTTAAAAAAAGAAAACCTATTGTCATTATAGTTACACTTAAACATTACTGAGACTCTGAGCAACTGGAAACCTACTGTACATGCTTGAGAGTGTACTTCAATTTTGTTTTTGTTTTTATGTAAGACCTTGTGTGTGAATTTGAGGGCAAAAATATAAAAGCAGTCGTTGTACCCTTTAATTATAAGCACCTTATGACTCTGACTAATATAATATGTAATCCTAAGTTTTGTGGATCAGTAAAATGAAGATAAATGAAGTAATATATGTAAAAGGCTTGAGATAGATTTCAGTGTCAAAATTTTATGCATGCCTGCATGGAAATCTTTTTCTTTTCTTTGGAATTACTTGTATGTGATAAATGAAAAATAATTGTAAAAGGCTTAGTCCTGTATTTCTGATTTTGGTAATACTTACTTTTTCTTGGTCAGTTTTAGGGAGGATTAATCACTTTTACTACATTTTGCAAAGTTTCTCTTTGTTTTATATTTTCATTTGTATATGTTATTTTTAATCTTTATTAATTTACTCCTTTTGGTTTGGTTTGCTATTTTCTGGTTTCTTGATAAGGAAATTTAGATAATTAATTGTACAGCTTTTTGTTTTTGTATTTTCTAAATACTGTAAATCTTGCCAAATCACATCCCATGACTTTTGATGTGTTTTCTATCTCCTGTCATTTAGTTAACATCTTTTAAAATTTGTGCTGTCATTCTTCTTGGATGTTAAGATTTTAAAAAAATTTTATAACATGTGCTTCATTTTTAAGCAATTGTAAGATTTTCTACTCAGATCCTTGGTGGACAAAGACTGTATTTTGTTAGTGATGTCATTATTTGGGAATCTATTGAAGCATTGCCCAGCATATTTTAATTTACTAAGTTCTTGAAGAAAAATTATATATTACTAGAGGCCTGCTACATGAATTTGTGCACAGGTGGGGTCAAATGGCAGTTCCATTTTTAAGTTTTTGAGGAAATGCCATACTGTCTTCCATAGTGGCTGCACCAGTCTGCATTCCCACCAGCAGTGCACGAGTGTTCCTTTTTCTCCGCATCCTCTCCAGCACTTGTCATTTCTTGATTTGTTGATGATAGCCATTCTTACAGGTGTGAGATGATACCTCATTGTTGTTTTGATTTGCATCTCTCGGATGATTAGTGACTTTGAGCATTTTTTCATATGTCTCTTGGCTTTCTGAATGTCCTCTATGATTGTACTGCTGTCAGTCTCTCCCTTGATATCCTCCAGAAGTTTTTTTATGTATTTGGGTGCTCCTATATTGGGTGCGTATATGTTTACCAGAGTTATTTCTTCTTGTTGGATTGCTCCCTTTCGTATTATGAAGTGACTTCCTTTTCTCTTTTTATGTCCTTCACTTTGAGATATAATTTGTTGGATATAATTATTGCTACCCCAGCTTTGTTTTCATTCCATTCACCTGAAAAACCTTTTCTATCCCTTCACCATCAGTCTGTGTGCATCTTTTTTTCTGAGGTGAATTTTCTGTAGACAGCAAATAGATGGGTCATGTTTTCTTATCCACTCAGTTACCCTATGTCTTTTGATTGGGGCATTTAATCCATTTACATTTAAAGTTATTATTGATAGATATTTGTTTGTTGCCATTTTTATTCTTAAACCTGTGTTCCTTCTTCATTTCCTATTTTTTCTTTTTACAGCAGACCCTTTAGCATTTCTTGCATTGCTAGTTTGGTGGTAACAAACTTCCTTAGTCCTTTTTTGTCTGTGAAACTCCTAATTTCACCCTCAATTTTGATTGATAGCCTTGCTGGGTACAGTATTCTTGGATTTAGACCCTTCCTTTGCATGATTTTGTATATTTCATCACATTCCCTTCTTGCCTGATGTGTTTCTGTTGAGAAATAAGTCGCTAGTCTGATTGGGGAGCCTTTGTAGGTAACTTTCTGTCTCTCTCTGGCCACTTTTAAGATTCTTACTTTGTCGTTGGTGTTTGCCAATTTAATTATAATGTGCCTTGGCATTA
The DNA here is from genome assembly GCA_004026665.1 of Murina feae. Classification (NCBI taxonomy): domain Eukaryota; kingdom Metazoa; phylum Chordata; class Mammalia; order Chiroptera; family Vespertilionidae; genus Murina; species Murina feae. Next base: position 1,378 of record PVJC01053270.1, on the reverse strand, counting down.
GTCTTTTGGGGTTCATTTTGTTTGGGTCTCTGTGAGCTTCTTGGGTTTGTGTAAGTTTTTTCTTCCCTATATCAGTGAAGTTTTCTGTCATTTCTTCAAACAAGTTTTCTATTCCTTACTCAGTTTCGTTTTCTTCTGGCACCCCTATTATGCGTATGTTGTTTCGTTTTGTGTTGTCCCAACGTTCTCTTAGGCTCTCCTCTTGCTTTTTAATTTTTTTTTCTAGAAGCTGCTTTGCTTGAGTATTTTTTTCTACCTTTCCCTATAGCTCATTGACCCGGTCCTCTGCTTCTTCTAGTCTACTGTTGATGCTTTCTATTGATTTCTTTATAGCAGTGATGTCATTTTTCATTTCTTCTTGGTTCTTCATTTCCTTTTGGTTCTTACACATATTGTTGAATTTTTCTTCCATTCTTTTCATCCACCTTGTGACCATTTCTTCGAATTCCTTTTCTGATAGGTTGCTTGCCTCCATTTCATTTTCATTTATTTCCTTTTCTGATGATGCCTGTTTTTCTTTCATATGTGGCCTGTTTCTTTGTCTCCCCATGTCTCTCTTCTCTAGGTGTCTGGTTATGTTGTTCTCTCTCTTCTTTCTGTGAGGAGGAGAAGGGTTCATCTGAGGCCATGTATTCGCGGTGCTTGAGCTCCGGTGTTGCTGGGTTCGTAGCTGGTGCCTGCGTGCTGTGGTTTTAGGGTCTCTGGATGTATATGCTTCTGATAACAGTCACTCAAGATGGCGCAGTCTCCGTGGCAGAGCCGGCCGCTCCAGGAGAGATTTCAGCCGTAGTGGAGGCTTCCCAATTAGGGGAGCCCAATCAGCAGTCTCCAACAGCCCCCTGGAGTATAGATGCCACTCACCCACAAATTTACACTCTCGGTATGTCCACACACTGTCCTTTCAGTCTCCCACACACTCTTCTTTCAGTCTCTCACACACTGTCTTGCAGTCTGCCTTTTTGTCGGCAGCCATCTTTTTTCCTCTCCTGCCAGGCCTTTTTTAATTTTTCATAGGCTTTTTAGTTTTTAGGTTCACAATAGAGTTGAGCAGAATGTACAGAGTTTCCATATGCCTGCCCCTAATCATTTATCCTCCTTCACCATAGTGGTATGTTAAAAATCAGCGAAGGAAGCTACATTGGCACATCATTATCACACAAGCTTTAGTTTGTATTACACTTTTAGTTTTATCACTGCCTTAAAAACTGTTTGGTTCTTTCATTCCTCCTGAACAGATCTTTCACACAAAAATTAACAAGGAAACAGTGAATATATAGGACAAACTGGCTCACGTGGATTTGATTGATAATTTATAGAACAGTTCACTGCAAAACTGCAGAATGTACATTCTTCTCAAGTGCACACAGATCATTCACAA
>PVJC01053269.1:0-10877 GCA_004026665.1 Murina feae | reverse complement strand
GCTGTGGGCAGCCTGAAAATGGCCCTCAGCCCCTCACCCAGGCTGGCCAGGCACGCCAGCAGGTGGACATCCCCCACAAGGTGTCCCAGACTGCAAGAGGGCACAGGCCAGGCTGAGGGACCCCCACCCACCAAGTGCACAAATTTTTGTGCACCAGGTCCCTAGTCTATAATAATTAAAGTGTAATATCCTCATTAGATCAGATGTCCTCCCACACGACCTTCCAGACAAAGCTGTCGCAGGCAGGGGGCAGAGGCTGCCGCAGCAGCATCAGCTGGGGGTCAAGCCCCTTGCACAAATTTCATGCATTGGATCTCTAGTAATGAGAATAAGAAGCTAAAGGAAGGCAGGGATTCAGAAGAGAGGGGTCAATCCTGTTTATTTGTCTATTTATATAGAGGACGAGTGCATGAATTCATGTGCAGGTGGGGTCCCTTGGGGTGGCCTGCAGGCATCTGGCTGAACCTGACAGTCCAACACCACCTGCAGCTCCTACCTGCCACTCCTGCTCATCCTGGCCCCACTGTACCTGCCACAGGCTTGCGCCTAATCAGTCCCAATTGTGAGATGCTCACACCACCACAGCAGCACTCACCAGTCGTGAGCCCTGCATCTAGCATCCTCTAGAGGGGAATGGCCTGTGGGATCGGGCTGAAACCAGCTCTCTGACATCACCCTAGGGTTCCCAGATTGTAAGAGGGTGCTGGCCAGGCCAAGGGACGCCACTGGTGCATGATCAGGACCGGAGAGGGACCAAGGGTAGGGCTCTAGGGCATGTCCAGTCCATCTTGCTCAGTCCTGATCAGCTGGACCCCAGCAGCAAGCTAACCTACCAGTTGGAGCATCTGCCCCCCTGGTGGTCAGTGCAGGTCATAGCGAGTGGTTGAGCTGCCTTAGCATATCATTAACATATTATGCTTTGATTGTTGAACAGTTGACCAGTCACCGGGCGACCGGACACTTAGCATATTAGATCTTCACTATATAGGATTTGCATTCAATATTATTATGTATTAGTTTCAGTCATACAATATAGTGGTTAGACAATCACATACTTTACAAAATGTTCCCCCTGATAGTTCCAGTACCCACCTGGCTCCATACATGGTTATTGCAATATTATCGACTATATTCCCTATGCTGTATCTTACATCCCCATGACTATTTTGTAACTACCAATCTGTATTTCTCAATCCCTTCACCTTTTCTATCTAGTCCCTCAACCCCACTCCCTTCTGCCTATCATCAGTTTGTTTTCTGTATCTGTAAGTCTGTTTCTGTTTTGTTTATTCATTTATATTGTTCTTTAGATTCCATGCATAATCCCACAGAATGAGGAATGAATTTTTTAAATTGAGTTTGGTGATTAGAAGTGACTGGTGATAACCTTACCAGTAAAGAAATTGTTAAGAAGGAGATATTTCCATGGACTGGACATTGCTGTATATTGGATCAGGTAGAAACAGGGTAGTCCCTTCCCCCTTGAGAAATTTAGGGGATTAATAGACAGAGTTGGAGTTCAAGGTGGGCAGAGCAGAAACCTGTGGCCAGGTCATGTAGCTGCTATAGGTCAGGATGGGAGCCAGATCCCTCTGTCCTGGGTCCAGATCTCAGACTTTCAGATGGCTACGCGCACCAAAGGACTCAAAAATAAGTGCAGTCTCTCAGCACAATTTCTAATCTCACAACAGTCTGGATGAGCTGCTGAGCAGAATTTTCCAAACATATCAAAACACTCTCAAAAGGGTCAAAGAGGTAGAATGCTTAGGTGATTTACTTTAATGGGAGTGAGCAGAGCCCAACAAACTGAAAACAAGTGATACTCCAGAGAATTCAGTGCATTTTAAACCTGGAGAAAGGAGTTCGTGGGACCAAGCAGCCTTCCTAGGTAAATGGTGTGGATTGTAAAATAGCCCTACATCACCATGATTCCGATGTGATCTTCTGTAATAACCAAGGTGATTGGCTCATATTGAAGTGCTTGGGAAAAAGGAACAAAATACTTAGAGGTGCCAAGTTCCTGATGCTTTTTGGGGGACACAGAGTTCTTCTGCCCACAGTGGTCCTCACTCAGTGAAGGAAAGACTGGTTCTCCCAGCGTGGGCTGGGAGCATGGGAAAGCTGTGCGGGCTCTGGCTTTGTGGGGAGGAGAGGGAGATAAAGCTGGCCATAAGGCCGGAACCAGATAAGGAAGGGCTTTATATATCATGCTAAGGAGTCTGGACTTTATCTTGTGGGCTAGCAGAGAGCTAGTAAATACTTTTAAGTAAGGGATTATCATGATCAGATTTCTATTTTCTGCCAGCTACAGTGTGGAGGAGAAATGAAGGAGGAAGAAGACTGGAGGCAAAGGGGCCAGTTAGTAAGTCCTGCTTAGTCTCCCCCTTTCCATCTGCCTCAGGAGTCCCACAAAGCCCAGGCTCCAGATCCTGTCTGGCTATGACCATGACCTTCCTTTCCAGAGGCTACTTCACTCATCTGGGTTTTCATTTCTCATTCGCACACACTGTACTCATGTGCAGTACACACACACACACACCCTAGAGCAGGGTTCCTCAAACTTTTTAAACAGGGGGCCAGTTCACTGTCCCTCAGACCATTGGAGGGCTGGACTATAGTTTAAAAAAAACTATGAACAAATTCCTAGCACACTGCACATATCTTATTTTAAGCAGGACAGGCAGTAGCGGCAAAAACACCCGGCATGTGGCCCGCGGGCCGTGGTTTGAGGATGCCTGCCCTAGAGAACAGTTTTCATTCTGATCCTTCCTAGGCAGGCTCAAGACTTCCTGTTGTACCCAGGTCACCCAGTGTCATGTCAGGGGACAACAGGATATATGACGTGAGTAAAGAGGACTCTTTGCCTGCTGGGAGGACAGAGAAGGTCCATGGGATGGGAATGAAGCCATGTTGTTGTATGAAAATTATAGTCAAGCTGCTTAGATGAATTTAATGCAAAATGTTTTCTTTTCTATATAGTTACAGTATACTTCCTGGGGAATGCGCGGAAAGGTAGGCAGAATTCTAAAAGGCAGTAAGAGAGAGAAATTGAAAGAGAGAGGGAATTAAAAATGCATGTGAACACAGTAGACCTTGTACCAGAAGGCTCACGTGAATAATCTTGTGCTCTGATGGCCACTAATTAGCAACAGAAGAGATGGCTAAGGAGAATAGAAGCTCACTTCCCCCAGAGGAAAAGAGAGAGCAAATGTTAAATGCAATATTTGCAGGTGATGACTCAACAGCAAGCAGGTTTAAGGGGAGGCATAATAGAAACTGTCTATGTGTCTGGTTCTAGATGGTGCAGGTATTTCTGGGTTACCACTAAATTATGGACAGTCCTCGCTAATAGCTGTAAGTCTTGGAAGGGGGAGAATACTACAGCCTGAGTGGAATGCTTGCTAAAGGACACAAACTAATGCCTATGTGGGCTTTAATGCTGGAAGTATTATCTTTGGCACAGTCTTTCTTCAAAGTAGTATCTATGGCCTTTTCTCTTCCTCCTATTAAAACACAGGAGATAAGTGGAGATGATCTAATCTAAATAGTGGAAAGAGGGCAGGGCCATCCTATTTCACTGAGTCACCCTTGAATATTGCAAATCTGAAAAGTGACTCTTAATCACAAAGATCAACTCTTGTTCCAGAGGGAAGCTTTTGTACATGTTCTGTGAGAATAATGAAGTTGGATTGAACAACTGGCGTCGGTGCTCCCTTTACCCTCTTGGGACAGTGCAAAGAGCCCGAGTCCTACCTTGGTGATAACCGGGAGTAGTGAGTAGGCTGACGGTACAGCGCAGGCATGACACCACAAACGAGAACGTCCCGCGGTGAAGCTGCTGGTGGGCAGCGAGGTCAGCAGGCGATGGAGTCGCCGCAGGTGGGATTGCTCCGTGGTAGGATTTACGGGTCCCTCCTTCATGGCTCAGAAACTGAAAGCTGGAGGAGCTTTGTCTCATGGATTCTGGTAACTTCCCTGTTCACATAAGGTGGAGCACTAATCCTACAAGGGGTGGCTTCCAAATAATTTATAAACTTGGTGTTGCTCTCACCCTCTAACCTCAAGAGTTGAGAGATGATGGGGCTAAGCTGCTGGGTTTCAAGAGTGCCAGATCTTTAAGCCTGAAACATGTCTTCCTTCCTTCCTTCCTCTCCTTGTAAGGCCAAGACACTTAGTCTTCCAAGCGTCTGTGCTAATTAAATGCAGATCCAGTGTGCCAGAGATGTTTTGAATGTAAAAGATTAATGAGAGAGAAAACTTTTGTGAAAGAAGGACATGGAGACAGCACAGTTAAAGGGGGAGGTGAGCTTGAGGTCTTCGGAATGTGAGCAGTACAATTCTTTTTAAAGAGATACTTGGCTCCAATGGGAAACAATGAACAAAATATTTCAGGAACGAAGGCAGCAGCCACCCAGGAGGGCTCACCGTGATCCTGGGTGACAGATGAGCTATAAGTGGACTGTCGGAGTGAGCAGGGGTGAGATTAAGCCATTCTACACTGGCCTCTTCTGACCACACTCACTCTTGTTTTGTTTTAGAGCTCACCATCAGGGGAACCCTCTGACCACTCTGACCTTTCCTTCCCCATTTGGCATTTAGAGGCATAAATCAGGATTAGGGCTGCCATTAAGCTTTAGACGCAGTGTCTTTAATACAAAAGTAAGACCATTACCAGCAATCTTAGCTCTTGGGACAGTGTTGCATTGCTAATTTGGAACCGTACGAATTAATCACTGGGAGAAGCTCGGTGTTCCTGCGGGCAACACCAATCTCCCCAAATATTTTGACTCCAACTTGGTCAATCAGCTGAGCAGTGGGAGGGGAGAAAGGAGACAAAGATTTGTGTTTTGGTAACTCGCCAGCACTTAGATGTCAACTAACCTTGGAGAAGCAGAAAGAAGATGTTTTTTTAAAACATTTAGCAGTGGTCAGACTGATGAACATCTTTGGAGACACTGTAATGATGTAATAATGGCAGCAATGTTATTTTTACAGCATTAGAAGAAAGGAGGACAACTAGCAGCTGCCAAACTCATTGGCCACAAAGATCCCTAATAAATCCTGGTGAGCCCGCCCAATATTAGTCATACGAGTTAAGCCAGTGAATCTGTGAGGACTTAAAGATACATTACTTTGAGTTGGGAGGGTAAGAGAAAACCTTCTGGCAGATGGTAAGAGGAAGGGTAATTTAGTACACATTCTTAACGTCTTGAAAAGCTGTACTGAGGCAACATTTGTCTTTTGGGATGAATATCTTGCTTTCTCAAGAGAAAGTGGCAATTTCTCATCAAAGAAAGATGCAAGGAGTACATCTAAGGAAAGAGAAACTTTTTCAATTCTTTCAGGTTTTTAAGAAAATATTTTTAAAAACAACAACACGCGGGCAACTGATATGGGCCAACCTATGAACCAGGAGATCATGGTTTGATTCCCAGTCAGGCCATATGCCCAGGTTGCAGACTCGATCCCCAGTGTGGGGCATGCAGGAGGCAGCCAATCAATGATTCTCTCTCATTATTGATGTTTCTATCTCTCTCGCTCTCTCTTCCTCTCTGACATCAATAAAAATATATTTAAAACAAAAACAACAACACGTGATGTCATTTCCACATGCACTGAATTCACATTTACTAAAGGCTGAACAAGACTCAATACTCCCAGTGAAGACGCTGTTCTTTTTCTATATTCACTCCATTGCCCCTGGAAATTCGGGGAGTAGAAGATCCTATTAATATCCCTGTTTTACAGAGCAACAGAATGCCATTTACTATGATCCGAAGAGAACCTATAGCTGGTTAGTTGTGAAACTGAGATTGGACATCTGGCCTATCAGACTCCAGAGCACAAGACAGCAGCTGTGAGGCTAAGCTACGGGGAATTCTGCCTTGTAGAATTCCAGGCAGAACATCAGGACCAGGGCATAGGGGTTGGAGTGGGACAGATCTGGGTTCTTCCACTTGCCAGCTGTGTGAATTGATCTGGCTCAGAGCCTCGTCTGTGGCTGGAGGTCATAGTTCTTTCACAGAGTTTTTGTCAGGATTAAGTTATATAACAGAGAAGCAATGTCCAATACATCATCAGTATTTACTAATGACTGATTGTTTCTTAGAATGACAATCATTGGAATACACTTATATCAGTTCACTTCCCTTCTGAGCAGTGATGGCCAACCTTGGGTCATCATTTCTGGGAAGAAACCTTACACTATAGACTCTCATCCCTCATGACTCTTAGAATCAGACCAGTTTGGGACATAATGCTTTTGGGTTTGGGTTCCTTTTCTCTAACCCAAACTAACCAATCACTTAAGTAATTTTTAAAGGCCATCTCATGCCACTGCTCTCTACGTCATTCCCGCACAACTCTTTATTTTCTCTGAATCTGTAAAGATTAGTGGTGCTGTACCAGTATATAAGATAAGCTTTAGCTCTAGTTCTGTCTGGCACTGAATTATAATTGGTTCAAAGCGCGCATCTACGGGAAAGATTATCTGAGTCCTTCACCTTGAAATTGCTTTTCTTAAATAGGTGATGTGCTGAGAGCCAGAAAGGAAAGCCTCTTCAGAGACCCCGCCCCCAATCACCTGTCAATCTTTTAAAAGTCAACTCACAATTTCCCCATTCCAGAAATTGGCACTTATTTCGACTACTTCCACATCACTCCCAGAATTTCAGTTGTGAATCCACAGTAACAATGGCTCTGGCTTAGATGACAAAGGTCCTTAATACAGTGGAACCTTGTTTCTCAAGCATCTCCCATCTCAAACAATTCACTTCTCAGCCTGACAACCCTTTCATGCTGATACCTGTGTGATCAGCCACACATCTCTCAGGAGACAAATAAAGGAGAGAATGCATGAAAGAGTCCGTTTACCACTGTTAAAATCTCAGGGTATTGTGCTGTGAATATTTTTTTTTTTTTTTGCTTTTGTTGCTGCTTATAATTCTTAAATTTTCATTTTTCACTGTACATTTTCTTTCCTTTTTATTACATTTTCATTTACACTTCGTGCTCTTTTTGTTTTACTGTTATAGATTAAACAGTACCATGGACATACAGTGTGTATAAGGAAGGTTGAAACAGGGAATTGTTTGGGGGTCTGGAATGGATTAATTCAATTTATATTATTTCTAATGGGAAAAAATGATTCCATTTCTAACAGCCTTCCGGAATGAATGAAGTTCAAGAAACAAGGTTATGCTGTAATGGCAGGTTGGTATCTGTCTTCCAGTAGACTGCATAGTCATTGAAGGCAGGGACCATGTATGCCACCATTAAACATGGACAGCAGATACCAGGAAATGGAAGACATGGTCCCTGCCGTCAAGGACCATGCGATCCAGGTGAGGAGAGATGCTCACCCATAATCACTAAGCAACATTTCCCCATGTATTTAGATATAAATTATCATGACCCAACAGGTGAATAAAACACTTCCTTCAGGATGGCCCACAGCTCCCTAAGGAGACTCGCATCGGAGTTTATTCCTAGCATGTTTACTCTTTTGTAGGACAACATGTATTACTACAAATGTTTGCAGAAAAATAAAATTTATATTTTCTTTTATATAACATCTGTCTATAACTTGTTCTCAGAGTCTGTTCCTTCTTAGCTCATGAGCATCTTATGCTCTTGTCTAGCATTTTCAACTTCAGCCTGGGATTTATTACTAAGTCTCAAAATTTATTTAGGGGCCACGACCGGGGGTTAGGGAGGAGGGGGGGGGAAGGGCAAGGGGAAAAAATGGAGATCTATCTATCATCTGTTGTAATACTTATCTATCACTTGCTGTAATACTTTAACCAATGAAATAAAAAAATAAATAAAAATAAAAATAAAAATAAGAAATAGAATACAAGTATCAGAGACTATAGATTAAATAAAAACTGAGTTTATGAAAATCTTTGTTTTCTCGTGTGTACAAGGTCGCAATGTTAAAATGCACCTCTCACTATGACTTGTAGACAGGAAGAGTTTGAAGAGCCGTGCCTCTAGTCAGCACCCATAAAGCGAACAGGTGAGTCTGAGGAGGATTATGGAAAAGACTGATGCTTGCAACCTGCTCTCCTATGGAAGGGAACTGCCTTGTGTTGTGACCATGCTTTATTTGCTGAGTTCCCAATAATCACAGAGGAAAAAAATCAGTCATGATACTGACAAAACTGTATGGAAGACCCAGCTTCGATGGATGATCTCAGTCGGCTTCCTAATACTTCAAACCAGAAGTGTTAAGGGCACCTGCCACCCCGTTACATGCAGAGCTAGCTACCTACAGAACTCATTGGGGTCTGCACTGCACCAACAAGCCTACTGTGTGACACACTTTCTGGATCAGGAGACCCAAAAAGAAAGAACTCAGTAGTATTTTTCTTCCAAATTCACCAGTAAGGTTCTTTTCACTGCCTCCCTACAGGGAGAATAAGAGAGAAGTCCTGGAAAGGGTCTGGTCTAGGGTGGGCGGTGAGGAATAGCCATCTACAATGTTAGTCCAGCACAGCAGTTCTCAACCTGTGGGTCACGACCCCTTTGGTGGTCGAACGACCCTTTCACAGGGGTTGCCTAAGACCCTCCTGCACATCAGATATTTACATTACATTTCATAACAGTGGCAGCATTACAGTTATGAAGTAGCAAGGAAAATGATTTTATGGTTGGGGGTCACAACGTGAGGGACTGTTTTAAAGGGCCAGAGGTTGAGAACCACTGGTCTAGCAGAAGACCCCTCATAGAAATACAAAAGCTTGGAAGCACGAAGACGGTAAGTTAGTCTCTGCACATCGCTTCTCTCAGACAGTAGCATTTGAGATATCCCTGTCCTCCCCACTGACCTGCCCTGGCTGGGGAGTTACATGGTCAGCTGGGGTGTGGCAAAGCCATCAGGGGACGTAAACAATAGCATATCGGGTGGCCCTGCACCCACCTTTAGGAACTACTGCACTACAGATGAAGTACTCTTTGTGGACCCTTCTGGAACTGTCACAGGCAATGAAATTTTTGCACACCAGTACTCTGAATTAGGTTAGGATATCAATTAAATTAACTCGAAGGCCCTAAACCAGCGGTTCTCAACCTGTGGGTTGTGACCCCTTTGGGTAAGGTGATCAGATTTTAACATTGGTAAAGCAGGACACCATTGACTGGGGGAGAGGGGTGTCTTTTTTTATTATTATTACTTAAAATATTACAAAGAGTAGTACATATGTCTCTTTCTAAAAATCGGGACTTTTTGAAAACGCCGCGGGAAGCGGGACAAATTGTTAAAAATTGGGACTGTCCCGCCAAAAGCGGGACATCTAGTCACCTTACCTTTGGGGTCAAACGACCCTTTCACAGGGGTCACCTAAATACACCCTGCATATCAGATATTTACACTACGATTCATAGCAGTCGCAACATTACAATTATGAAGTAGCAACGAAAATAATCTCATGGTTGGGGGTCACCACAACATGAGGAGCTGTACTAAAGGGTCACAGCATTAGAAAGGTTGAGAGCCCTTCCCTATCTCTCAAGATGCACAGTTCCTTTGTACAATTAGCTCACCAGAGGCTGTGCAATGAGGACAAATGGCAATGTATCCCCTTAGACAGTGGCTTCTGCCCAACCACAGAGTCTCCATTCTATTTGTTAAGACTTATCTTTTTTTCCCTTTTAAATGTGTTTTTATTGATTTCAGAGAGAGGAAGGGAGAAGGAGAGAGATAGAAACATCAATGAGAGAGAATCATTGATTGGCTGCGTCCTGCACACCCCCTACTGGGGATGGAGCCTGCAACTCTGACCAGAAATGGAGCTGTGACCTCTTGGTTCCATGGGTCGACGCTCAACCACCGAGCCACGGTGGCTGGGCAAGACTTATCATTTCAAAGAGCAGCTTTAGGCGCACGACAAAATCGAGAGGAAGGCTCAGCGATTCCCCACGTACCCTCCTGCCTCCACACAGGCACAGCCTCCCCAGTAGCAGCATCACTCACCACAGCGGCACACCTGTTACTGAGGATGAACCGACATGACACTGACACACATCATAGTCACCGAGAGTCACAGTTCCCTTTAGAATTCACTCCTCATCCCATGGCTTTGGGCAAAAGCATTGTGACATATCCATCCTTACGCTATCACAGAGCAGCGATCTTCAATCGTGGGCCACAAGAATGTTTAAAACATGTGATACCAGACCATGTAGTCAGGGGCACCGACCTCGTCTCCCTTCGATTTTCAAATCTGAAAATGACAACAGCCAACACAACAGCTGTCTTGTGTGAATGAATGAATCAAAATTATACTTATGTTTGGGTCAGATCGGCCCAAAATGTATTTGTTGGTGTGCTGCAGAGCGTTGGTAATTAGTTTATGTGCCACGAGATGAAAAAGGGTGCACATCAGAGTATTTTCCTTGCCCTAGCCATTCTCTTTTCTCGTGAGCTCGCATATCTTACTGCCGCTGGTCAGGGAAGGGAAACCCCGGGATCCTGCCGCCTCCGTTTCATCTGTTTCACCTGGAGAGTCACCTCCAGCAACTGCTGAACAAGACAGGCTGGGACAGTGCTCCCGGGGTCCCGGCTCCGTCGCGGCTTCAACAGTGTTTTGGACGGAACAGCCCTTCCTCCAGCCTCCGACCACCTCCAGCGGCTCCTCCAGGCGCCGCCTCCCAACGCCTCGGCCTCCGCAGCCTCCGGGACCAGCCAACGCCGCTTCGTCTTTTTGACCTTCACGCCTTGTGGCCGAACAACCATGAGCTCCCACGGTCGTCAGAATCATCCCCCCGCGGCCCCGCGTGTGCGCCGACACCTACCTCTCGCTCCCACCAGGACGAGGCGGCCATGGCCCGGCCCTTCTCCAGGAGCTGGCGGAGCAGCAGCACAAGGGCACCGCGGC
>PVJC01053268.1:0-10875 GCA_004026665.1 Murina feae | reverse complement strand
TAATCTAATCTAATAAAAGAGTAATATGCAAAATAACCCTCACTCCGTTACACCTAAGCCACGCCCACCAGCCAAGCCATGCCCACCAGCCAATCAGAGCAAAGATATGCACAGTAACCCAGCCAAGATGGCAGCTGGCAGCCATGGAGCTAGAGCAAACAGGAGGCCAGCAATGGAGGAAACTGCCTGCCTAGGCCGGGTGTGGCCTCTGCTCAAGGAAACAAAGTTTCAATTATAGAAGATAAATAAACCCTAGAAACCTGCTTCCAGCCAGCCTTGCTGGGACCTTGGGTTGATGGAAGCTGTGGCCAGCCTGCAAACAGCCCTCAGCCCCTCACTCAGGCTGGCCAGGCACCCCAGTAGGGACCCGAACCCTGAAGGGGCTGTGGGCAGCCTGAAAGTGGCCCTCAGCCCCTCACCCAGACTGGACAGGCACCCCAGTAGGGACCTGAACCCTGAAGTGGCTGTGGGAAGCCTGAAAACGGCCCTCTGCCCCTCACCCAGAAAGTGGAGAAAAGGAAACCATTATGTACTGTTGGTGGAAATGCAGTCTGGTGCAGCCAATATGGAAAACAGTATGGGAGTTCCTTAAAAAATTGACATAGAACCATCACATGATCCAGCAATTTCACTTCTGAATATATACATGAAAATACTAATTTGAAAACATATGCACCCTTATGTTTACTGCAGCACTATTTACAATTGCTAAGACAAGGAAACAACTTAAGTGTCCATCGATGATAAAACCAACTTTTAAATGAAGATAGAATTAGTGGAGGAGGTTCCTGTATGAGTAAGGGCAAGTCTCAGAGAGAGAGGGCAGCTATGAGTTATCAATCAACATTCATAGCACCTGGGGAAGAGGTGCATTGGCCAGATAAAGGGGTACGGGGTAGGACACCACCAACAACCATTACACCACCTGTCTTCCATTCCATGTATTTAAGTTTGGACTGATTCCATTCCCCTAGGATTTGGGGGAGGGAGCAGGAGAGAATAAGATCCAAAATCCCTAGTTATGGTCATAGCTTCTGGGATAAACTTGTGACCTAAACAAGCCCAATCAGCATCCTCTTAAGGATATTCTGCTGGATCCAACAGAGAAGATACTCTGGACAACATAAGCTGGAGCTGCTTGTGGACACCTTTCCCAGTTGCATTGAAGGAACCTGCTTATAATAGGAGAGGATATCAGCAGGCAAAAAATCTGAGCCAAAAATAAAGTTTAAGAGAGAAAGAGAGTGGCCTAAAATACTGATTGTGCCTTTAGTCTCAGCCGGATCAAGGCTTTTCCATTCTGCAATGTATCAATTAGGAACATTTTGTTGTCTAGAACAGAAAGTCTGGCTTAAGGAATAAAATAAACTCAGGGAATAAAAAGGGTTGTGCAGAGAGGAGAGGGAGAAAGAGGAAAAAACCCCCCACTTATTGCCTCACATAACTGAAGAGCCCAGGAGTAGATTTGTTTCAAGGGTGGCTGGAGGGACCTGCCTGACCTCACCATGATTCATCTCTTGGATTGACTTTCTTAGGACTGGCTCCATCTTTGTATTAAATGTGAGTTAGACAATAAGCTGAGTGACAGATATTCTGATTTCCTCAAAATCTACTTACTCCGTTTGACAATGGTTCCATGATTCCTGAATCAAACATCCATGCCTGGATTCTCTCTTTCTTTAGAATAAATTATTTCCGAGTACCACCAGTTCTTCCCATCAGTTCTTTCCTAATGTCACTTATACCAGAGCCTTAGTGTAGGACAATTTGGGTTCACATTGCACCATCCTGCCCCAATACAAATGGTAGGTCACTCGTCTACTGCTTTGATAATTCTTTTATCTTCTTTGTATCCTCATACTATCTTACTTCAGAATGCTTCCTTTTTGGTTCTCCTTTCGCTTCTCAAAAAAAAAAAAAGTTATTAAACTTCTACAAGATGATGCAGCCTTTTCCTTTCTTCCTAAGATAATACATGTAAACTGTTTAATATAGTTCCTGGCACATGGTGGGCTCAAAAAATAGAGATGAAGATGATGATAATGCAACATCTCTTTCTTACATAGGTTTGGAAAGATTTAAAAATTGTTTCCAATGCTTAACACCCTAATGTAAGAGTTTCTTCACATTTCACCAATATTTTCTGCTACAAATAAACTATTGCTAGCATGTTCTGGACATAAGCAATTACTTTGAGAGAATGAACGTTTTTAAAATTCTCATTGACCTGCCATCTTGTTTCTTTAAGTCTTGCTACAGTACTTTTTTTTATTATCCAAGACTATTTAAACCCTGAGAACACTCATACTTGTTAATAATATGCATGACTGATTTGGATACAGAAAAAGATTTATTTTTAATGTCAAAAAAATCCTTTTATTTCTTTTAAAGTTGGATAGAGTCTCAAACTCTGACACATTAAAAGAGTTCAATCAATAAATTTAAAAATAGAGAAAATATTAGTAAATCCTTTAAAAAAGAGGACTGATTTGATTGTTTGGATCAGCTTTTTAAAAAATGGAATAGATGATGTTTTCCCATCAAGTGGACACAGCTCACTTGTTCTTACAGAGGTTGTGAGGTCTGAAGCTTGAGGGCAAATACTTGATGTGTACAGTTAAAAAGTGGCAAGTGGACTGGTGGAAACAGCATGTTTGTGCTACCAGTCAGCAAGGTAACCATACCCTGGCATATTTTAAACTTCACATATATGCTTTGGGTTGCAAACATGAATTTAAGAAAGAATTTTCATTATTTGATATTCAGGGACATGGAAGCAAATAGCCCTGCTTTCTGCTCTGTGTCTTTTGTCTCTCATATCTGAAATTAACCTTTGCCCTAACTCATGCCGGGTCTGTGATATAGAAAGGACCTTTTCAATTTGGTGACTAAATCAAAGACTGATGTATAATACTATTTTTAGTCTTAAGTTTCCATTTCCTTGCCATTTGGATCTGCTTCTGGAGTGGAGTCTACTTGGCCATGAGTCCGCAGGCTGACATTCTATCCACTGAGCCAAACCGGTCAGGGCTGAGCCAAACCTTAATGATGAACAAAAGTCCAGTAAGCAGTGGGAGATGGGAGAAATATTCCAGAAATATTCCAGATTAGCATAAGTAAAATAAACCAGACAATACAAGTTATACTTAAAAACATATTAGCAACTCAATCAGGCAGGATCATGGTTTTCCAATATGAGAAGAGGGAAAAATAAGGTTGGTAAAGAGTTGAGTTAGTTTTGAGTCACATTGTTGATGACTTTGGAGTTAGGGCTGGAGACAGTCAATGGTAAAGTTCTTGAAAATTTTGAGTAGCGAGTGCCAGGCAAGGTGATAGATTAAATATACACATCTAATTCCATTACTTCCTGAAACTCCATTAAAACTAAAGAAAAAATTATTTTTAAATTTAAATGGAAGAAGTTAACAAGTGCAAGAATAGGGAAAGAGATAACAGTTTAGAATCTGAAAAGGTAGATGAATGAGAGGTAAATAACTGGCAAGGCAAGACAGCCAAATCTTATCTGTTAGTTGAGAAACCCAAGAAACAACACAGTTTATACCCCATCATCATCAAAAACCTCAGGGACTGGCAGGACTGGTAACCAACTGAGGGTGAATATTGGGAGAAATTATCAAGGCCAAAATGAAGAAGCCTGGGTAAAGGCTGTTTAAGAAGCAGTTAGAGCTGAGCTCTCCTTTCCCATTCCACACCATTGGGCAACTTCCCTCTCCCACCCTGGCAGAAGTCTGGAGTCTTGGTCTCTGGAGAGGATTTTAAAAAAGTGAACTGAGAGACATCTCACACATTTGAGAATGGAGTTACCATACTGAAAACACATGGATTAAGTAAATTTATGCAGACTGAGTCAAGCTTGCAGAGACTCCACCACTAAAACACGCATGAACATGTACATGCATGTGCAAACACATGCACACACACACACACACACACACACACACACCTCTTCTCTGATTTGGCTCCCAAAATGCTGACAGCCAGACTTCTACCTTCCAGGCAAAATACTGCAAAATTGCAAAATACTGCCCAATTGAAAAGACCTTTAAAAGATAGTTTCCTAAAAAGGCTCACCAGATTCCTTTATATTAAAGCTAAAGTTAATAAGCCAATCCATAGACTCAGATCCTCCAAACAAATTTTTAGTTTCTCACTCTTACTCCTGAATAGACAATCAAGGATAATCAGACATCACAGGAAACCTCCAACATAGATGCTCTAGACAAAGGCAAACAAACAGGAAGAACAAACTGAGGATACAGAGACAATACAGGAAAAATAACACTTAAAAACTTACCAATATCTTCGGAGAGTTAAGAGATGATACTGAAACAAGAACAGGCTCATTAGAGAAAGAAATATTCAGAGAACAAAAAGGAGCTCTTGGAAATGAATATTTGATAGCAGAAATGTAAAAATACAATAGGAAGTTTGGAAGATAAAGTTATTGAAATCTTTAAGAAACAGAGAAAAAGACAAAAAGATGGAAGAGGACAGAAAGATAAGAAAATAGGAAGATCAGCCTGGGAGAGCCAACACTGAAATACAATATCCTAGAATGACAGATTAGAGAAACAGAGAGGGAAAAACCAATGAAACAATTCAAGAAATTTCCCTAGAGTACAGGATGTATGTTTTCAGATAGAAAGTACCACCTCAGTGCTAACCACAATTGTCAAACAGGCATTTCATTACAAAACTGAAGAACAATGAGATAGACAGAAGATTCTAAAAGCTTTCATATAAAAAGATAAGGAGCCAGAACACCTATAGATATTTCAAGAGCAACACTGGAAGCTGGAGACAATGAAAAAAAATTCTAACTCCAAATTCTATATCAAGACAAATGATCAGTGAAGTAGGAGAGTAGGATAAAAATATTTTCAGATACACAAAATCTCATTAAATTTACTTCTCACATATCCTTTCTCAAAAAGCTACTGGTGGAGATGTACAACTGAAGTGAGGAAGTAAGTCAAGAAAGACAAATATATGAAACTAGAGGCCTGGTGCACAAAAATTTGTGCACTCGGGAGGTCCATCAGCCCGACCTGTGCCCTCTCTCAGTCTGGGACCCCTCTGGGGATGTCCACCTGCTGGTGTGCCTGGTCAGCCTGGGTGAGGGGCTGATGGCTGTTTTCAGGCTGGCCAAGCCCCCCAGTGTGGATCCTCACTCCATTGGCTTGTGGCCAGCCTGGGTGATGGGCTGAGGGCTGCTTTCAGGCTGCCCACAGCCCCTTCAGGTTTTGGGTCCCTACTTGGGTACCTGGCCAGCCTGGGTGAGGGGCTGATGGCTGTTTGCAAGCTGGCCAAGCCCCCCAGTGGCATCCCTCACCCCATTGGGGTATGGCCAGTGTGGGTGACAGGCTGAGGACTGTTTTCAGACTTTCAGGCTGCCCACAGCTCCCATTGACCCAATGTCCCAGCAAGGCTGGCTGGAAGCAGGTTTCTGCAGTTTGTTTATCTTCTATAATTGATACACTGTTCCTTTAAGCCGAGGCCTAGGCAGGTAAGGAAACCTCCTCTCTGCTTCACCTGTGGCTTCTATAATTGAGACACTGTTGCCCTTAGAAGTCAGGCCAGGCCTGCTGTTTGCTTCAGCTCCTGAGGCTTCTATGATTGAGATTTTGTTGCAAATATGTTGTTGCCTGGAGCCCGGAGAAACCCAGCCAGGCCTGCAAACAGCTTCACTCTTGCTGCAACGGAAACTGCCTGTTTACTCAGCTTCGTGAGTGCTGGCCTCCATGTTGGCTGGGCTAATTTGCATACAGTCGCTCTGATTGGTTGGTGGGCGTGGCTTAGGTGTCCCAAAGGGATGGTCAATTTGCATATTATGCTTTTATTATATAGTATGCAGGAAATAGGAGATCCAGTTTAGAGAGACTATTATTCATCAGACCTAGGATATACTTTGTTATGATTGGAGCACATTCAAAAATCTGTGTCCAAAGACATTGCAGGACTTTGTATATATTTGTATTTTTCCTCCTGGAGTACACAGGTGGCAATGATGAAAGTCAATGGAGCCTCACTTTTAGTATAAGTTCCACAAGAATGCTGGTATATGAATGAGACTGAAAACTGACACAATAAAGAAGTACGTTTGTAATCATCTTAACAAGATCCTTATGTTTATATTGCTTAGGTTGCTTAGGCGTACAATAAAACCAAATCTGACTGAAATAATGTACAAAACACATATAAAGAAAATAAATATATGCACATTTATATATATATAGTGTATCTATGGAAGGACACATAAGAAGCTGGAGATTAAACTCACCTCTGGGTGGTTAGGGGAAAAGGGAATGTGAGAGAGCTCTTCTTATCCCTATTTACCTCCTTGTTCCCTTAAAAAATTTCTTTTATCTTATTTATTTTTTATTGTTTAAAGTATTACATATAGTATTACATATGTCTCCTTTTCCCCCATTGACCTCTCCCCATCCACCTCCACTCCCCAGCACATGCCCTCACCCCGCTAGTGTCTGTGTCTATTGGTCATGGTTATATGCATGCATGCAAGTCCTTTGGTTGATCACTTACTGCCTCGTGCCCCACCCCCCACCCCCGCCTTGTGCTTTTTGATGTTTTGGACAAAATGCAGGCTAAGAGAGAGAGTAGACTGGAGTCAGTTTGGTTTTGATTGTCAGTTCTTGGAAATAAGAGCCTGGCTGAGAAAAGGCGTGGATGCTGAAGCCTGGTTATGACCAAATGTGGCAATACAGTGGAGGTGGCAGTGGGTGGTGAGGGAAAGGTCGGAGGGCAGTAGTCAGAGATGACTCTGTGCATTCTAGCTTGGGTTAACACGTGAAGGCACTGAGTGCATGAAACTGGCTTCAGTGAATTGTAAAAGAATAATAAGTGGCAGGGGTGGAGGGGGAGGCAACAATTGTAGTTCACTTCCCTCCTGACCAAAACCTCATTTTCGCTGGTTACATCATATGCCTTATGAGATAAAGAATGACTTCTGGAAAAAATCAGTGGCGGGTCCTCTGCAGGCACTATCTTGGGTGACTGAGCTAGTGTAACAAAAGATGTGGTGTAAGCACTCACCTGCTGTCTCTTTTACGGCCAGAAAACATGGGGGGCGGATAATGCTTTTAAAAATTTTCCCCAGCTCTGCCACTTGCTAAGTTGGAGCCCTGGGATAAATTGCTTTGACCACTCTGTGCCTAAGTTTCCTCATCAGCAAAATGGGCATCATATCCCAATACTGACATCACAGGGTCATTATGAGGATTAAGTGGGATAATACATTTAAAGGTTTCGAGGGGTCCCTGTTACAAGGGGAACCTCTTTTAACCTTTCTTGGCTTTCTTTTCCCCAGACTTGGAACACAGAGATCTAGAGAATTTAACATACAAAGGAGGGATTTTTTTAAACCAGGTATTAATATTGAATGAAACATTAAGTATTAATGTTTTGAGGTTCTGTCTTAGTTTCCTGGCATTCGTTGGTGAAGAAGTTAGATCACATCCCTGCTCTCACAGAGCCTAGGCAGTTTTCCCCCAGAATTTTCCTACATTTATTTATTTGTTTTTAATTGAGATATAATTGACATATAATGTATTAGTTTTAGGTTTACAACATAATGACTTGATATATTTATATACTGTGAAATGGTTACCACAATAAGTTTAATTAACATCTATCACCATACATGGTTACAAATTAGTTTTTCTTCTGATGAGAATTTTTGAGATCTACTCTCTTAGCAACTTTCAAACACATAGTACAGTTATATGAATTTCTTTTATAATAATGTATTTTTAGAAATACTTTTACATTAGCCTTTGTCTATTGTATATACAAGCACATAATTTTAAAATGACACAGTATGGAAGTTCATAAACTGAAAAGCAAGTATTCCTTCCTTCACTCTAAATTCCCCAGTTGTCTTCAGAAACAACCTGTCCTAACTAATCTTTTATGTCTTATTACGGAGATTAAGATATAGAATTATGCTAGCTCCTCTTTCTCATGCAATGGTTAGGGAAAAGGGAAGAGGACAAAGTTTGGGAGGAGTCAGAGGCTTCTAGCTAGGGTGACCGGAGAATGGGGCTACCACAGAGACGTCAAGAGGAAGTATCTTAGGAAGACAGAGGAACATCAGACTACAAGGGTTGAGTAGTGCTCCAGAAATAGAAGCCAAACATAATTTTTTACAATTTAATTGAAAACTTCTCTGTACAAAACTCTAAACAAGAAGCTTAGAGTCTGAAGAAGGCAGGAGCAGGGTAGAGCACACAAATGGCGATTTTACAAGGACAAGCATGGCTAGCACAGCTGTCTATAACCCTCTAGGGTCTGCAGAACCGTTTCCATCGCGTGAGCCTCCAAAGTCCTCTTTAGGTTCAAACTGAAGCTGCTCCATCTCTTAGTGATGTTGCGTTACAGCCAGGGTCTCAACTTATTTCTACTGGGTTAGTATATTTGTCTCTTGCACCCAGTTTTCTTATTGTTGAACATGATGCTCATAGTCCTCAAACATAATAAGTTCACTAGCACTGCTCTGGGCTGGCCAATATGTTCTTAGGGCATCTATGGACTAAATCAACTTCCGGATGATTTGCATGCTGGTCGAACTAATTTTATTCCAATTCTTTGTCTCTCAGCCATTAGTTGGAAAAGTTCGAAGTCTCCTTCCATTTATCCCATGATCAAGATGATAGCTCTCTTCCCCTGGTTCTGCTTTCAGCCAGGTAAAACATCACAACCACGTGGTATCATCAAAACCCCTCACTGACCACCCAGGAAATTACTGTCTGTTTTAAGTCCATTTGGACAAACTGTCCACCTGTGGCTTGTCCCCAAGGCTTGTCGAAGGACTGGACAGTCTGAGCATTCATGTGCATCTCTGTTGGTCAAGATCTTTCTCTTTTTCTCTCTCTCTTTTGAATATTGTGATCTCTCTGTTGGTTCTTGCACAGTTGCCCAGGCCACGATCTCAGTCAGTTTTTTCAAGAAGAGAAGTAGGGTTCATGATGCACGGCACTGTCCTGCTTTATTCAGCGCTCTCTCCTAAGGCTTATCAATCGCTTTTGGGACACATGGATCTTCCTTAGTGTTAGCAACGGCTCGTAGAGAAATGGCTCCAGGATCCAGAGTGCTGCCATCTCCGTCTCTCTTAGTCTCCTCAATTTTGAGTTTGTCTGCTTTCCTTACTGACCCTGACAGAAGAACAACAACTCTTGGGCAGAGGGTGGACATTTCTGAAGGCATCGTAACTACATTAGTAGAGCACATATTTTTTATATTTCAAAATGTTAATATTAACACTGTAAAGCCATAAAATATATAGCTCCCTCTCAGACTGAAGAGGTATGCGCTCAGTCTTGTATAGGTATACAAGATATGTTGTGGCATTACCTTAGAATTCAGAGTAGATAAAAGTCACTATTCCGGATAGTGGGAGTTCTACAGAAAGCACAGTTTGTAAAATTAAGAAAAGAGGCCAAGTCTGACACAGAAGGCATTAGTCCCAAACATTAGGATCCAATCTAATCTAATCCAAGTGTGTTCTGAAAAGAAGCAGATAAAATCTGCTCCTGGCATAGGGAGCAGAGCTGGCATTATAAGGAGGCTATTTTGTATAGAGGGAGTCCTAGAGCCTCCACTATTTTTTATGGTAATATTTTCTCACCTTCTGGGAAGGTTTAGAGAGACAAAAAAAAAAAAAAGTCAGCCAAAAACTGGAAAAGGAAAGTGTATGTATCATAGAATTTGTACACTTGAAATCTACATAATTTTATTAATCAGTGTCATTCCAATAAATTTAATTTAAAAAGGGAAAAAAGAAAGAGGAATAACCTACATGGTATAAAAAATAGTCAAATGGACATTACTCTTTAATTAAAAATGTGTAGCACTTTTGTCACCTGAATCTGTCTTTGAAATGTTGACAACACACTGGGCTTCGTTAGATCTTTCAGGTACACGGTTTTCTACTCTGGAGAAATAGAAAAAAGAATTAGGTCAGTTTTCCCAGTGGAGCCACTTCCTTTTCTAGATTTCAATGACAGGGCCAAATATAGGGGACATTGCAATAACAATGAGGAAGAACAAACTATTGAAGAGAGAGATGAAGTGTCATCCACACTTTTTTCAATAGCTACCCTTTATTTTTGTCTGGGCCTGTCTCTGCCCTAGGCTGAGTCCCTGTCACCTTCACTCTGTAGGTTCTTCTGGACTATTTCTGAACTAAGTCTCACAGGGCAGGCAAGATCTCAGGACCCTGACTCACCATCCAGGATCCCTAGACTCACCGTGGCTGGAATATCCATATAAGTGGTAGGCACTCTGGGTCCTATGTGCCCTTGGGTCCTAACTGTGTCTCTGTGACCAGGCTCTTCACTGAGGGTTGCTTTGAGCCCACAGCCATGCAGCCAGAGCCTTGATATTCTTGAGAAGCTCATTTCCTCAGGAGGGACAAAGGTATGGACAATCTAATTATATCATGTTGTGAAAGGACTGATCACCAGGAATCTCCATGCATTCTTTCATGTATTCATTCAATCTTTCAACAAATATGTATTGAGCACCTACTATATGCCAGGCACTGTGCTGGTTGCTCGCAGCACAATGGTTAGTTTAACTAACATGATTCCTGCTCTCTATAGAGTCTAGATAAGTTCAATTCATAGAGTTTAATAATATGTAAATATCGTTTCCTTATAAAGAAAAAGGACAGCTATCCACATGACACTATAATGGGCTGACATAATCCAGTTTGGGACAGGTTTTTAAGAAAATGCTGCTTGAATCAAGATCTGAAGACTGAGATGAAGAAGTGGCAGAATATTCCAAGCAGAAGGCACAACAGATTCGAAGACGCAGAAGCTAAATGGAACATAT
>PVJC01053267.1:0-10933 GCA_004026665.1 Murina feae | reverse complement strand
AGGAGACCTCTTGTAATAATCATGTTCCTTCCATGAGTGAAGTCAGCCTGAGAATGAAGCTAATGTGGAGGAGATCAGACCTGTGAAAATCAGGGAAATACAGAGTTGGAGTCTAATCAAAATTATTCCCCAAGCTTTTTCAGTTAAATGAGCCAATAAATTCTCTTTATTTATTTATATTTTTTAAATTTCTTTATTGATTAAGGTATTACATATGTGTCCTTATCCCCTCCATTACCCTCCCATCTCCGCCCCCCCCCCCCCCCCCCCCCCCCCCCCCCCCCCCCCCCCCCGCTCATGCCCTCACCTCCCTGTTGTCTGTGTCCATTGGTTATGCTTATATGCATGCATACAAGTCCTTTGGTTTAGCTCTCCCCCTTACCTCCACCCTCCCCTACCTTCCCTCTAAGGTTTGACGGTTTGATTGATGCTTCTCTGTCTCTGGGTCTGTTTTTGTTCATCAGTTTATGTTGTTCATTATATTCCATAAATGAGTGAGTTCATGTGATATTTATCTTTCTCTGACTGACTAATTTCACTTAGCATAATGCTCTCCAGTTCCATCCGTGCTGTTACAAATGGTAAGAACTCCTTTTTTACTGCAGCATAGTATTCCACTGTGTAGAATACCACCATTCTTTAATCCACTCATCTGCTGATGGGCACTTATGCTGTTTCCAAATCTTAGCTATGGTGAATTGTGCTGCTATGAACATAGGGGTGCATATGTCCTTTCTCCTGGTGTTTCTGGTTTCTTGGGATATATTCCTAGACGTGGGATCATGGGGTCAAATGGAAGTTCCATTTTTAGTTTTTTGAGGAAACTCCATACTGTTCTCCACAGTGGCTGCACCAGTCTGCATTCGCACCAGCAGTGCATGAGGGTTCCTTTTTCTCCACATCCTCGCCAGCATTTGTCATTTGTTGATGATAGCCATTCTGACAGGTGTGAGATGGTATCACATTATTGTTTTAATTTGCATCTCTCGGATGATTAGTGACTTTGAGCATGTTTTCATATGTCTCTTGGCCTTCCTTATGTCTTCTTTCAAAAAGTATTTATTTAGGTCCATTGCCCATTTTTTGATTGGGTTGTTTGTCTTCTTTTTGTTAAGTTGTATGAGTTCCCTGTAAATGTTGGAGATTAAACCCTTATTAGTGATAACATTGGCAAATAGGTTCTCCCATGCAGTGGGCTTTCTTGTTGTTTTGTTGATGGTTTCTGTTGCTGTGCAAAACTTTTTATTTTGATGTAATCCCATTTGTTTATTTTTTCTTTAGTTTCCATTGCCCTAGGAGCAGTATCAGTGAAGAAACTGCTTCAGCATATGTCTGAAATTTTGCTGCCTATGGATGCCTCTAGTATTTTTATGGTTTTTCATCTTATGTTTAAATCCTTTATCCATTTTGAGTTTATTTTTGTGTATGGTGTAAGTTGGTGGTCAATTCTCTTTATTTTTTAAGCCAGTTTGAATTAGATTATCTGTTAGTATAACCAAAATTATCCCAATTGATACTTGTATATCCCTTTTCTTTCAAAACTGGACACAAATCTTATAATTTCTAAGGCTTTTATAATTGACTAGGGGCCCGGTGCACAAAAATTTGTGTACTCGGTGGGGGGGGATCCCTCAGCCCTGCCTGTGCCCTCTCGCAGTCTGGGACCCTTCAAGTCCGCCTGCTGGCATGCCTGGCCAGCCTGGGTGAGGGCTGATGGCTGTTTGCAGGCTGGCCAAGGCCCCAGTGGGGACCTTCACCCTATGGGGGTGTGGCCAGCCATGGGGGTGTGGCCAGCCTTTGTGAAGGGCTGAGGGCCATTTTCAGGCTGCCCACAGCTCCCATTGACCCAATGTCCCAGCAAGGCTGGCTGGAATCAGGTTTCTGGGGTTTATTTATCTTCTATAATTGAAACTTTGTGGCCTTGAGTGGAGGCCTAGGCAGGCAACGAAGCCTCCTGTTTGCTTCAGCTCCATGCCTTCTATAATTGTAACATTGTTGTCTTGAGCAGAGGCTCAGCCAGCCTAGGCAGGCAATGGAAGCCTCCTTTTTGCTCTAGTTCTGTGGCTGCCAGCCGCCATCTTTGCTGGGTTAATTTGCATATAGTCACTCTGATTGGCTGGTGGGTGTGGCTTGGCTGGTGGGCTTGGTTTGGCTGGCGGGCATGGCTTAGGTGTAATGGAGTGAGGGTCAATTTGCATATTACTCTTTTATAAGATTAGATTCTGTGTATATTTATATTATAGCTGTCTCCTGACAGTTTTAAATTACTGTAGACTATATAATTTTTGTATACTAAATTTTATATAACGTATTTTTTGACATATAAGATGACTTTTTAACCCAGGAAAATCTCAAAAATCTTCTCAAATAATGAGAAGGCTAGTGAGAGAAGTGACCCAACTACCTCCTCTACTTTCTCCCTCTACCATTTCAGCAGTTTTGTCTCGACTTTTGAGAAGATTTTCCTGGGTTAAAAAGTCATCTTATATGCCGGAAAATATGGTAATTTCCTTTTTTTAAAAATATATTTTATTGATTTTTCACAGAGAGGAAGAGAGATGGATAGAGAGTTAGAAACATTGATCAGCTGCCTCCTGCACACTCCCCACTAGGGATGTGCTTGCAACCAAGGTACATGCGCTTGACTGGAATCAAACCTGGGACCATTCAGTCCGCAGGCTGATGCTCTATCCACTGAGCCAAACCAATTAGGGCAGTAATTTTCTGTATAATATAATTTTGCACTTAGTTATAACGTATTAGTGTTTTCATAGTATATTTTTTCATTCCTTTTTTCTTTCAATCTTTTTGTGACTTTATCTGTACAATGTGTTTTATAAACACCATTTAGTTGAGTTTTGTTCTTAAAATCTAGTGCAATAATTTCTATTGGAGTGTTATGCCATTTATATTAAACTAGAGGCCTGGTACATGAAATTCTTGCACTGGGGGCGGGGGGAAAGGTCCCCTTAGACCAGCCTATGCCCTCTCACAGTCTGGAAGCCCTCAGGGGAGTCCAACTGATTGTTTAGGCCCACTCCCCCCAGGCAGCAGTCCTAAATTGTCAATCCTTAGCATTGCTACAGAAGCAGGAGAAGCTCCTGCCACTGCTGCTGAGCTTGCTGGCCAAGAACCTGGCTTTTGGCTGAATGGCACTTCCCCTGTGGGAGTGTACTGACCACCAGGGGGCAGCTCCTGTGTTGAGCATCTGCCCCCAGGTGGTCAGTGTGTGTCATAGCCAACCAGTTGTTCTGTTGTTTGGTCGATTTGCATAGTAGCTTTTTATTATATAGGACTAGAGGCATGGTGCACAAAAATTTGTGCACTGGGGGTGGGGGGTCCCTCAGCCCAGCCTGTGCCCTCTCTCAGTCTGGAACCCTCAGGGGATGCCCACTTGCTAGTGGGGAGCAGGCCTAAGCTGCAGTCGGACATCCTTAGTGCTGCTGAGGAGGTGGGAGAGGCTCCACCACCAGCGCTGTGCTGGCAGCCATCAGCCTGGCTTGTGGCTGAGCAGAGCTCCCCCAGTGGGAACACACTGAGCACTAGGGGGCAGCTCCTGCATTGAGTGTCTGTCCTCTGGTGGTCAGTGTGTGTCATAGTGACCAGTCATTCCCAGTTGTTCTGCTATTAGGGTCAATTTGCATATTATTCTTTTATTATATAGGATAGAGGCCTGGTGGATGAGTGGGGGCTGGCTGATTTGCCCTGAAGGGTTTCCCAGATCAGGGTGGGAGTCCCGCTGGGGTGCCTGGCCAGCCTGGGTGAGGGGTTGAGGGCCATTTTCAGGCTGGCCAAACCCCCTTCAGGGAGGGGGGGTCCTGCTGGGGTGCCTGGCCAGCCTGGATGAAGGGCTGATGGCTATTTGCAGGCTGGCCACAGCCCCTTCAGGGTGCTGGGGTGCCTGGCCAGCCTGGGTAAGGGGCTAGGGGCCGTTTTCAGGCTGGCCACACCCCCTGCAGGGTGGGGAAGTCCTGTTGGAATGCCTGGCCAGCCTGGGTGAGTGGCTGATGGCTGTTTGCAAGCTGGCCACAGCCCCCAGCAGGAACCCTCACCCCATGAGGATGTGGCCATCCTGGGTGAGGGGCTGATGGCTGTTTGCAAGCTGGCCACAGCCCCCAGCAGGAACCCTCACCTCATGAGGATGTGGCCATCCTGGGTGAGTGGCTGATGGCTGTTTGCAAGCTGGCCACAGCCCCCAGCAGGAACCCTCACCCCATGAGGATGTGGCCATCCTGGGTGAGGGGCTGATGGCTGTTTGCAGATTGGCCACAACCCCCAGCAACCCAAGCTCCCAGTGAGGCTGGCTGGAAGCAGGTATCTGGGATTTATTTATCTTCTCTAACTGAAACTTTGTTGCCTTGAGCGGAGGCCACAGCTGGCGTAGGCAGGCGGGAAGCTTGGCTTCCTCCATCGCTGGGGCAACCAAGCCTCCTGCTTGTTCCAGCTCCATGGCTGCTGGCAGCCATCTTGGCTGGGTTAATTTGCATATAATCTCTCTGATTGGATGGTGGGTATTGCTTAGGTGTAGTGGAGTGACACCAATTTGCATGTTTCTCTTTTATTAGATTAGATAACATTTATCCCTAGAAAAAACAATTTCCTTTCCTCTATCAGGAAGTTAAGTTGTGGGGTTGATCTCTTCAGTCTAATGAGAATTTAGGATTGTCATTTTAGTTAGTGTCAAC
Source organism: Murina feae (assembly GCA_004026665.1). NCBI lineage: Eukaryota > Metazoa > Chordata > Mammalia > Chiroptera > Vespertilionidae > Murina > Murina feae. The sequence continues at coordinate 6,248 of PVJC01053267.1, read as the reverse complement.
CCAATTTACTTCTGGTATCAGATATCTCAAACATGATCAGATCCTTCCCTTCAGCAGGACTTTTTGAGATCTAAGCACCATGAAACAATAAGATCTCTATGCTTTCTAATCCAGTCATTGGTTTCTTGTGTCACCAGAGTCAAGCAGGTAATTTAAATAAATGAAATCATCCAGATCGGGAAATTTGTGATCTGGAGTACAGGGGGAGCCACAAATAAACTCTATCCTAGTGGTACCATGCAAAGATTTGATTCTAGGTTATTGGATCATCTTTTTTCCCCCTAAAATAATCCCAAAATTCAGATCCTTTTGTAAAATTTCCCAATATTTCATGTTTACAAATAATTCAAAATTCTTTCAAAGCATAGTACAGTCCTAACAAAATATATCTGTTAGCTTAATTCAGTCCATGGATCATCAGTTCTCAGTCCCCAGTGTGGCCCAACTTCCTCATAATAGATAAGAAATTTAAGGTCCCAAAGTACTTAACCTTAGTTCAGCAAAAAGGACTTTCTGAAGTTAAAAAAAAAATTTATTTTAGAAGTTAAAAGTGTTTTAAATTTATTTACCAGTTTACTATAAGGCAGTGGTTCTCAGCCTTCTGGCCCTTTAAATACAGTTCCTCATGTTGTGACTCAACCATAAAATTATTTTCATTGCTACTTCATAACTGTAATGTTGCTACTGTGATAAATCGTAATGTAAATATTTGATATGCAGGATGGTCTTAGGCGACCCCTGTGAAAGGCTCACGACCCACAGGTTGAGAGCCACTGCATAAAGCCTTTGCATCAGAGATTTCGCAAAGAAAAATCTAGAAGCTGCTCAGATAATCACTTATGGCACCATCAACTTTGGAGAGTAGTTATATTTAAATGTAGATTTTCCATTATGAAAACAGACATATTAGTAGCAGTTCCAGATAATTAAGAAACAAATTTTTTAAACCTTCCATCACACCAGTTTTTATCTATAACCATATACCAATTTTGTTGTATATTCCCTGAGAAACAAACAATTTCCCCCACAAGTGACTTCTGAGGGAATGGAATCTATCTGATCATAAGATTATGAGTATGTATTCCTGGCAAGTTTTTTTGTATTTCACATTGATTTCCTTTTTCATCTCTTCATACTAAAAATCTTATTTGCTATTAATAGAGATCTACTTGTTTTAACTACATACTTGGTTGGAATGACAAAGAAAGGACCATTATTATTTCTCCTGCAAACCATTTCAATATTTGTATTTCTCTAGATGAAGTTTCTCTAAGTAAACATGCCTATGTGTACCAGGGTGCTTCATTTTATCACAAAAGCCTAAGAGTAATTCCTTGTCTTGTATTCCTCTTCACATACATACATGTACTTATCCTTCCTACACCACACACAGAATCACAATCCTGCAACTGACTGAAGTGAATATGTTTTATGATGTATTTATTTTTCTCTCTAAACTCTGAGAGAAAAACTGGCTAGAAGCCCATGGCCATTAAGAACTCATTGCTTGCCAAGCAGCTACTGTTATTTGTTCAAAAACACATTCATAGAATTGCCACTGCAACAACTTGGAAAGTAATTTAAAATCACACCATCATTTTCCATCCTCCAGCAACTTTACATTTCAATGCCTCACTGAACATTTCAGGAATAATCAACAGGGCTCAGATTTTTCTCTTTTAACTTGCAGGCTTCAAGTTTGAATGGTAGAGATGTAATGTCTTGGGAGGTTTGACTAAACTCTTTTTTCTTCTTCTGCTCCTAAGTGTAGGCATTTTCTAACTTTCCCCTCTTTCTTGTTTTCCTTTCTTTTTACAAAAAAGAAAAAAATTCTATTGGTTTCTCATAGAAACATCAATGATAAGTATCATTGATTAGCTGCCTCCTGCACGCCCCCTACTGGAGATTGAATCTGAAACCTGGGGCATGTGCCTTGACTGGGAATGAACCATGACCTGATTCATAAGTTGTCACTCGACCACTGAGCAACACCCACCGGACTCTGTCTTGTTTTTCACTTTTTCCTCAGAGCTCTCACTTCTCCCATCAGATCAATGGTCCCTTTTATAAGGATAATTTGCATCTCTAACATCTTTTTGTGAAAGTGGTAAAATAACACATCATATTTACCGCACTAACCATTTTTAAATGTGTAGGTCAGTGGCATTAAGTACATTCATATTGTTGTGCAACCATCACCACCATCCATGTCCAGAAACAATAATTCTCCATTCCTCCTTCCACGCAGCCCTTGCAATCATCATTCTACTCTCTTATGAATTTGACTCCTCTGGGACCTCATACAGTATTTGTCCTTTTGTGACTGACTTAACATAACGTCATCAAGGTTCATCCACGTAATATTCCATTGTATGTATATACTACCTTTGATTTACCTGTTCTATAAACATGGATGTAAACTATCTATTCTAAAGCACTGTGACCTCAGGGCCATTTCCACATTTCCAACTGTTGCTTGTTGCTGGACATGTTCACTTAGCTGTGCTCCTGCTGATCACTCCTTCCAAAGGAAACTCCATGACCACAGCAACCCAGGCTTAACATATACAATAGATCTTTTATTTTTCATCCATTTTTAGCATCACTACCTAAACTTAGGCCCTTACTATTTTTATCTCTAATTAGTTAATTAATGAATTCCATGAAGCATGCTGAGTGTTTTCTGCCCCAGCATCTTAGCTATGCCACTCTCTACACTTGGAGAGCTCTTCTTCACCTCTGCACCTTTTACCACCTTTGACATGGTCATGTGCACTCCAGCCCACACTGACTTCTCTCTTTCCTGCATCTCTTTAGCAATTATTATAACTCACTTTTAGTCCTTAGTAATTAACTGTCTTGGAATTATTTATCCACTCCCCTGTTCCATAACTGGAGTGCACATCTTGTATTTTAGTTGTAATACCAGTTTGTTCCTGGGAGCATGACCGTGCAGCATCCCTAACTCTTTCGTTTTCTGGATTGTACATCTTGCAAGGTAAAGACTGCATCATTTACTTATCCTTTCTTCAGTGACTGAATATTTACTGTTTTCAGCTCTGAGCTAGGGTTACAAACTGGCACAGGGCATGTTCCCTCCCTTTAAAATATTCCCATTTTATTGGGGATGAGGCACTAGAGCACAGCATTATAATGCAGTATGAAAATGGCTTCAGAGGAGCCCTGGACAGGGCTAACTTTCTTTACCTAGGGGAACTGAAGAGAGCTCACGTATCTTGAGATTTCCGCACTGACAAATGGCCCACTGGAAATCACAGAAGTTCCTTGTATGTGGTAATTCATGGTTTTCACAGCTGATTTTTCTGTCTCTGTAGAGAAGCCATTAGCCTTTTCATGCATTTGCCTGCAGGATCCACCTATATGTTTGTTTGTTTTTTAGTTTTTTAAAATCTTTTGTTCATATTATTATATTAAATATTATATATTATATATTAAATTATTCATGTTATTACAGTTGTTCCTCTTTTTTCCCCCATAACTCTCCTCCTCCCAGTTCCCACCTCACCCTCTGCCCTTATCTCCCCCACCTGCACTGTCCTCATCCATAGGTGTATGATTTTTGTCCAGTCTCTTCCCGCACCCCCAACACTCCTTTCCCCCTGAGAATTGTCAGTCCACTCCCTTTCTATGCCTCTGATTCTATTCTATTCACCAGTTTATGAATTCTGTTCATCAGATTTTTTATTCACTTGATTTTTAGGTTCACTTGTTGATAGATATGTATTTGTTGTTCATAATTTTTATCTTTACTTTTTCTTCTTCTTCCTCTTTTCAAAGGATACCTCTCAGCATTTCATATAATACTGGTTGGGTGGTGATGAACTCTTTTAGCTTTTTCTTGTCTGTGAAGCTCTTTATCTGACCTTCAATTCTGAATGATAGCTTTGCTGGATAAAGTAATCTTGGTTATAGGTTCTTGCAATTCATCACTTTGAAGATTTCTTACCATTCTTTTCTGGCCTACAAAGTTTCTGTTGAGAAATCAGCTGACAGTCGTACGGGTGCCCCCTTGTAGGTAACTGACTGCTTTTCTCTTGCTGCTTTTAAGATTCTCTCTTTGTCTTTTGCCCTTGGCATTTTAATTATGATCTGTCTTGGTGTGGTCCTCCTTGGATTCCTTTTGTTTGGGGCTCTCTGTGCTTCCTGGACTTGTAAGTCCATCTCTTTCACCAGGTAGGGGAAGTTTTCTGTCATTATTTCTTCAAATAGGTTTTCAATAGCTTGCTTTCTCTCTTCTTCTGGCACCCCTATAATTCTGATGTTGGTACGCTTGAAATTGTCCCAGAGGCTCCTTACACTATCTTCATAATTTTGGATTCTTTTTTCTTTTTGCTTTTTCAGTTGGGTGTTTTTTGCTTCTTCATATTTCATATCTTTGACTTGATTCTTGCGATCCTCTAGTCTGCTGTTGGATCTCTGTATACTATTCTTTATTTCAGTCAGAGTATGCTTAATTTCTAGCTGGTCCTTTTTTATATCCTCGAGGGTCTCATTAAATTTATTGGCGGTCTCTAGAAAATTCTTGAAAAACCTTATAACCATGGTTTTGAACTCTATATCCTCTCGTTTGCTTTCCTCCATTTTTGTCATTTGTGATCTGTTTCTTTGTCTCCTCATTTTAGCTGCTTCCTTGTGTTGATAGAGTGACTTTCTGTTCTAGGTGTCCTATAGGGCCGAGTGGCTCAGCCTCCCCAATTACCTGAGGTGGACACTCTTGGTGCACCACTTCATAGCCTTTGTGCATAGTCTTGTTGTAGCTAAGCCTTGATTATTGTTGGTATCACTGAGAGGAATTTACCTCCAGGCCACTTGGCTATGAGAATCAGCTGTGTCTATGGTGGGAGAACTTCTGTGCTGGAGACACCCTTATGGGGCAAGACTTGCTTCAGTGGGTGCTCACTGAGTCTGCCCCTGAGTGTGTCCCTTTTGGATCTGAGGAGTTGTAATCTGGGTGGTCCCACTCTGACCACTGGGTACACTGGCTCTTGGATCTCTAAGGAGATGCTATTTTAGCTTCTGCCTGAGGCTACTCAGCCTTTTATATAAAAAAACCTCTGTGGGCAGCTTGGGTGGGGCGGGGTCTTGGGGAATCAACAGGGCAGAGCAAACAGCTATGGCTGATTCTCAGCCCTGCCCTAAGAGGCACTGGGTCTCAGTGTCCCTCGGCATTGCCGAGAGAAAGTCTCTCTGGATTTCATCCTGGTGCCAGACAGTCCAGCTTCTCCCCTGAAACTCACCCGGAAATGGAGTTCAGAGCCATCGGGAGCTTGTGACTCCCTCTGGATTGGAAAAAGAGAACTGCATCCTCAGTTGCCAGCCCTTTCCATGAGCCCTTTTCGCACGCCTCCATACCTCTGCACTTTACTTCCGCACCTCCTCTGAGTCTCAGTCTCTTTCTAGTTGTAGAATTTCCACTCAGCCAGCCTTCCTGTGGGTCTGGGAGGTGTCTGTTTTTTCTTTTCATTGTGGTTTTGAAATGGTTGTGTGAGGCAGCAATTCCAGGTGTTTACCTATGCCACCATCTTGGTTTCTCCCACCTATATGTTTTAAGCTACTAATTGTTAGGGAAATAGTCTGGGCCTCAGGAATTAGAATGACAACCCTCACTCCCAATTACACTTTATGATGGATGCATATAACTGCCCTTCCCTCAAAGACAGTGCCCCAGGGTCAGGGAAGTGTCAGGATACATGGGTTACATCCCAGAAGCAGGATAATTGATTTGGTAAGTACAGATGGCACTCATTTCTCAAGAGAAGTCACGGTAAAAATTTGAGAGATTATGTCATTTTTGATGATGGTAGGAAACTGATAAAGAACTATCTTCACTTCACTTGTTATGAAGCCCATATCCAAAAGCCTGATCAATACAGTTGATTTAATGGGTTAAGGAAGGGAAAACCTTTTCTTGCCTCTGATAGGCCAGCCTTAGTTACTAAAGGTCAACGCTGGGAGCTGGGAATGTCATCAACACACCCATCTCAGCTACAGGGGCTGAAAGTGATGGGGGAAGGAGCAGTATTTCCAAAGAGAAAAGAGCAACACCATCACTCCCAGAAGAATGAATGAGTGGCTAGCAGGCTAAAAGAACCAATATTCACTTTATCTCACAGTATAAAACTTTTCATTCTGTATAATAAGGGAAGGGGGACTGGACAGGCAGAGAGGACCAACTCAGCATTGTCTTGTTCTAAGGATTGATTGGACCAAGTACTATACCTACTGTC
>PVJC01053266.1:0-10876 GCA_004026665.1 Murina feae | reverse complement strand
TCGTACTTTTCCAAATTCTGGGATATGTGTGACATCCATTTGCCATAAGGAATTGGCTTTTAATCCTCTAGGATTAACCCCATAAGATGGGGTAGGGAGTAAGAGTGGGCAACGTGAGCAGCGTTTAACAATCTGTCTTGCAGCTTCACGAGAAATTTTAAATTGTAATCTCAAGGTGTGGGCATTCTGATGATGTATAATATGGGATTCTTCTGCAATATGTTCTTGGGTGAGCATGACTATAGGCTGGGTCATGGAATCTACAATTCAATTTCCTTCAGAAAGAAACCCAGGTAGGGAGGTATGTGCCCGAATATGGCCAATGAAACACGGTGCACTTCTAGTATGTATTAATTGCTGAATTTTCCTAAATAATCGCTGAACTGTAGTGTTTTGGGTGCTGATAAAAGACATGTTTCTATTAAATTTAAAGAAAGCACAATGTAATGACTACCTGTATAAATATTGAGCTGCTGATTAAAATGCTCAAAGACATGACAAATAGCAAAAAGTTCCACTTCTTGTGCCGAAGAACTCCCAGTCTCCAACACGTTTTTATATTCCTCACTGTAGATAGCTGCCTTCCCGTTAGAAGACCCATCAGTAAATACTGTTAATGCATTAGAGATAGGAGACTGCAAAATTATTTTAGGAAAAATAAATGTGCACAATTTTGCAAATTGAATAAGTTTATCAGTGGGATAATGGTGAGTAATTTGTCCCGCAAATGAAGTTAAAGAAAGAGGCCACTCATCACAAAAATTATACAACCATTCAATCTGCTGTGCATTGTATGGGACTATAATTTCATGAGGATCCTGTCCTAAATATAGGACACTGGCTGTTCTTCCAGCTCTTATAAGTTCAGCTACCAGCACATAATAGGTATGTAATACCTTTTTCGGGGCAGTGTGCATGTGTATCCATTGTAACACTCCATGCTGATATAATACCCCAGTGGGTGTATGCTCTGTAGGGAGCACTATAAAGACCCATGGCTGGAAGTAGTCACAGTATTTGACTCTAGCATTGCTAATGGCTACATTTACCTTTTCAAGACCTAACCGACCTTCTGTGGTTAAAGTTCTGGGGGAAGTAGGATTAGGATCACCTTTAAGAATATCAAATAGAGGCTTTAAATCTGCTGTTGATAATCATAGGGATGGTCGCAGCCAATTTATATGACCTAGTAGCTTTTGAAAATCATTCAAGGTAGTGCATTTGTTAATCTGCACCTCTATTCGCTGTGGCCCAAAATCATGTCTACCAAGCCTGTAGCCCAAGTAAGTGTAAGGAGGCATAGTTTGTATTTTTTCCTGCGCAATTTCAAGATCATATTGAGATAAGCTTTCCTTCATGTGTGCCAAGGCTTATAGTACACAGTCCTCGATGGGATGTGCTAATAAAATGTCATCCACATAATGAATAATATAGACCATTTTAAATCTCTCCCTAGTCTGCCTAATGGCACCTTGAACAAATTTTTGACATAATGTGGGACTATCAGCCATTCCTTGAGGAAGAACCAGCCAATGATATCGAGACATAGGCTCTTTAAGGTTAGTAGATGGCACACTGAAAGCAAACCGCTGACAATCTTGGGGGTGTAAAGGAATGGTGTAAAAACAGTCTTTAAGGTCAATAATTATTTTGTGTGTGTTATCTGGTATGGCCATGGGAGAAGGGAGCCCTGGTTGTAAAGCTCCCATTAAATGCGTTGTGGCATTGACATTCCGTAGGTCTTGTAATAATCTCCATTTCCTTGATTTTTTTCTTAATTACAAATATAGGAGAATTCCAAGGAGAAGTGGAGGGAGCTATATGGCCAGCTGCCAGCTGTTCCTGCACCAACTGTTGAGCTGCAAGAATTTTTTCAGTAGGGAGAGGCCACTGATCTATCCATACAAGATCCTCTGTTTTCCATTGAATTTTATCTGCATGAATAGCAGGAAAATCAGCAGCCTCCCCTAAAAATATCCTAAACCTTGTCGCCCCTGATTAGGGACTGGATTAATTGGGAGCTTAATTCCCTGAGAACTTTTCTCCAGTCCTCTATCAGGAAATAATCTTTGGCCCAAAAGTTGATTAGTCACCACCTTACTAGGACTATAAAGGTAAACTCCCATTTTTTCCATCACATCTCTTCCCCATAAATTTACAGGTAACCCAGGAATTACATAAGGTTGAAATTCCCCCATATGTCCATCATTATCTTTCCACTGGAGAATTTTACTGCTCTGCTGGGGGGAATTCTTTTGTCCAATTCCCTGTAAATGAGTAGTAGTCCCATGGATGGACCACTGACTGGGCCAGTGATGCTGAGCAATCACAGAAACATCAACTCCTGTATCTAATAACCCTGTAAACTCTTTTCCATCAATCCATAACATTAACTCAGGGTGCTCTTGTCTTATTTCCTGAATCCAAAAAGCATCTGAAGAACCAAATCCAGCGGATCCCCGCCCTTTATTTGAAATAACTTTATTGTGTAAATCTTTGTAAGGTAATAATAGAAGCTGTGCAATGTGCTGCCCTGTTGGTATAACAAAAATTGTATGAGGGGAAGAAACAATGACTCTTAGTTCTCCCTCGTAGTCGGAGTCAATTACTCCAGGAGCAACTTGTAATCCTTTCATAGTTAAGCTACTCCGTCCTAAAATTAATCCCACAGTTCCTTTTGGTAACGGACCCTTGACTCCCGTCCCAATAGTTTGCATGCCCATCTCAGGGATTAATACTGTGTGGGAGGTGGCACAGAGGTCCAATCCTGCACTCCCTGCTGTGGCTCTACATAATTGCTGAATGGATTGTTTGAGGACTGATTGACCACAGCACTGTCTATTTCCTGCTGAGGAACAAATTGTTGGATTGCCCCATAACATTGTTTCGGGGCCTGGGGCTGGCCCCTTCTCCCGTTTCCCTGCTGGATAGGTTGCAGAGGTCTTCCATTAACATCTGTTTGAGACCGACAGAGCTTAGCCCAGTGTCGCCCTTTCTTACATAGCCCAGGAGCCTGCCCATCCTCTTTTTGTTCTACACCTCTATTTGGACAATTTTTACTAAAATGACCCTTCTTTCCACAGTTGAAACAACTTCCCAGGGAACCTAGATTCTTTCTACTTTTATTCCTAGATTGTTGAAATAGGATGTCTTTTACGGTTTTTCCTTGCATAGCAGCTACCATGGACAAGCCTTGCACATATCCAGCCCGATATCAGAACAAAGCCGTACATAATCAGACAAAGTAGATTTATTCCTGAAAGGGCGAATAGCCGTCTGACATGCAGAGTTAGCATTCTCAAAAGCCAGCTGTTTTACCAAGAGCATACCAGCCTCTGTATCTCCTATTAATTTTTCAGCTGCCTGTAACAATCTAGAAAGGAAATCCTGAAAAGGCTCATCAGGCCCTTGTCGAATTTTGGACAAATCCTCTGACTTTTTCCCTGATCCTGGCAGCTTCCTCCATGCTCTGGTAGCAGCTGCACTGATTTGTGGATAAATTTCAGGTGGGAAATTACATTGGACCTCTATTCCAGCATATTGTCCTTCCCCTATTAACATCTCATATAAGAAAGGAATATTTTGTGCTCTGTTAATCTCGGCAGTGTTATGACAATTCTCAGCAAATTCAGATTTCCACAACAAAAAATCCCCACCTGACAAACAGGCCCACGCTATTTGTTTCCAGTCCTTTGGGGGCATAGGTTCTGCAGCAATAGTATCCAGAATGGCTTCTGTAAAAGGGGCTGTAGGCCCATATTGGGCACAAGCTAATTTAAGCTCTTTTAACTGCTTAAAAGGGATAGGCACATGTTCTCTCCATTGATTCCCAGCATTGTCCCTGCGTTGTATTACTGGATATATGGAAAAGCCTTCCAAAGTCTCCCCTTGTGCAGCCGCATTGCGCAGCGTTAATTGCAAAGGAGATATATGCGTGTATAATGGCAAAGCAACATCCCCTCCGGGTAGTTCTGCATGAAAGGATCTGCTTGTGCAGTAGCAATGATAGGAGCACGCATATTAGGCATTGGTATCTTAGGAGGGGAAGCTAAAACTTTCGGCCCCTCGACCTCTTTCAGTTGTAATTCATCTTTCAAATTAAAGGAATCCTCAGATGTATCTGAGGGAGGCGGGATATGCAAAGGATTATTTACAACAGCTTCACATGATTCAGGAGCCTTACTCAACCTTTCTTTAAGAATATCAGCTAAGCGGTTGATTTCTTGCCTAATTTCATCTAGCTCCTGGACCACTTGTAGTGGCTTAGAAGTGGATTGAAAATCCTTATTTTCACTGGCCTATATTGTAACTCTATCTTGCCAACACTGAGCGGCTTGTTCTAAAACCTGCCAATCATTAGGAGAGAGATCATCAAAAGAATCATCATAGATAGGCTCAGTGACAGGAAAAGTGAATAACTCTTCCTTTTTAGTCTCTTTTGGAAGCGATGGATAGATCCTGTTTACTTTTGCCATCGCTTCAGTAATCGACTCTGAAGGCTGTTTACTGGTCACCTTTTCAGCTGCCAAGGGAGTGGAGGGAAGAGACCCTGTTCTAATAGTCTGAGTAGCATTTTCTATCTTTCCCCACTGTGAATAAGTCTGTATGCTTTTAGTATCTGTTTCAAAGGGGACCTTGTACTCATGAACACTAGAAGCCCTCCGTAACAGTGGAGCTATAGGAGGAGGGGGAGGAGGAGCTGTAGAAGGAGGGGGAAGAGATAATCTTTCATGAATAATCCCCACAGCCTCTTCCCACTTCTCAATCTCCGCATCATGACTAAGACAGTCCCGTATTAAGGACCATAAAGTAAATGCATCAACAGGAATTTTCCCAGGATCATGGGCAGAAAAATACCCCTGTATACTTTTCCCAACTTTTTTCCAAGTTTCATAATTAATAGTTCCATCTTGAGGAAACCAAGGACAAATTTCTTGTACAAAATCTAAAAATCTACTGATTTCTGCCTTAGATGATGCAGCACCTCGAGCTGCCAACATGTTAGAAAGTACTTGCACAAATAATTTCTTACTATTCAGCTGCCCCATAGTTTTTACTCCCAACTGTTACACATCCACCACAGTACCTCTTTTTGATGCGCGTCCTCTCCAACCGTGGGTACCTCTACGTTGCAATCCTAGTGTCTTCAGGTCCCTGTATCGGGCGCCACTTGCTGGAATCTGCCAGCATGAACAGGTCCTGAAGGTAAGGAGGTGAGGCTGAGAAAAAAGACATACACAAAAAGATGGGGGTCAGGAGGACTCCATCTCTGCTCAGTCGGCAGAGAGAAGCACTTCTTTATTCGCAGCTACAATCTTTTATACAGCAATTCAGGGCGTACAGCCAACTTCTTGAAGTCATCCCTAGTCTCTATCTCCTTCAAGGATGAGCTGCCTTTCCCTTGCCCTATTCCTCATACACCAGAAAACATTTCTCAGAAAATGTACCATACCACAGATTCTTTTAATCCAGATTCTAATCACCTGTTTGTGCTTGCATGCACGTACAGGGTTTCCATGCAGGGGTGACTGTCCTTGTGTCACCTCTTGGATGACCAGGCCTCCTGCTTGGACAAAGAAAAGACTTGGGCCTAGACCCAATTCTTCTCCCTTGACTCAAGCTGGAGTTTTACAGCCCCCTACATGTCCCCAAATTCAAGAAGATTGAAATCATATCAAGCATCTTCTCAGATCACAATGTCATAATATTAAAAATAAACTACAATAAAAATAATCCAAAACATTCAAACTCTTGGAATGTTATGAAATATTGATTGGGTTACCAATGAGATCAAAGAAGAAATTAAAAACATTCTGGAAACTAATGGCAATGAAAACACAACAATGCAAAACCTATGGGACACAATGAAAGCAATCCTGAGAGGAAAATTTATAGCTCTACAGGCCTACCTCAAAAAACAAGAAAAAATGGTAGTAAATAATTTAATTTTACAACTCAAAGAATTAGAAAGAGAGGAACAAGAAAAGCCCAGTGTAAGCAGAACGAAGGAGATAATAAAGATCAGAGCAGAAATAAATGACATAGAGACAAAAAACAATACAAAAGATCAACAAAACCAAGAGCTGGTTCTTGGAAAGGATAAATAAGATTGATGAACTGCTAGCCAGGCTCACCAAAAAGCAAAGAGAGAGGACACAAATAAACAAAATCAGAAATGAAAGAGGAGAAATAAAAACAGACACCAAAGAAATACAAAGGATTGTTAAAAAATACTATGAACAACTCTATTCCAACAAACTGAACAACCTGGAGGAAAGGGACATATTCCTAAAAAATACAACCTTCCAAAACTCAATCAGGAAGAATCTAAAAATATCAATAGGCCCATAACTATGGAAGAAATTGAAGCAGTAATCAAAAAGTTTCTAGCGAACAAAAGCCTGGGACCAGACGGCTTCACAGGGGAGTTTTACCAATTCAAGGAGGAACTAAAATTTATCCTCCTCAGACTATTCCAAAAAAATTCAAGAGGAAAAAATTCCAAGCCAACATTACTCTAATACAAAAACCAGGTAAAGACAACACAATTAAAGAGAATTATAGGCCAATATCCTTCATAAACATAGATGCCAAAATACTCAACAAAATCCTAGCAAATCTAATCCAGCAGTACATCAGAAAATCATACACCATGACCAAGTAGGATTTATCCCAGGGATGCAAAGATGGTACAATATCCGCAAATCAATAAACATGATACATCACATAAACAAATTGAGAGATAAAAACCACATAGTCATATCAATTGATGCAGAAAAAGCATTTCACAAAATCCAACACCTGTTTTTGATAAAAACTCTCAGCACGGTGGGAATAGAAGGATCATACCTCAACATAATAAAAGCCATATATGACAAACCCACAGCCAACATCATACTCAATGGGCAAATACTAAAACCATTTACCCTTAGAACAGGAACAAGACAGGGATGCCCACTTTCACCACTCCTGCTCAACATAGTACGGGAAGTATTAGCCATTGCAATTAGACAAGATGAAGAAATAAAAGGTATCCAAATTAGAAAAGAAGAAGTAAAATTGTCCTTATTTGCAGATGACATATTGTATATAAAAAACCCTAAAGACTCCATCAAAAATTATTAGACTTAATAAGTGAATTCAGCAATGTAGCAGGATACAAAATTAGTGCCAAGAAATCTATGGCATTTCTATACACCAATAATGAACTTTCAGAAAGATAGACTAAAAAAGCAATCCTATTTACCATCACACCAAAAAAATTAAGATACCTAGGAACAAACTTGACTAAAAAGGTAAAAGACCTCTACTCAGAAAACTACAGGACATTGAAAAAAGAGATAGAGAAAGACATAAACAAATGGAAGAACATACCATGTTCATGGATTGGTAGAATCAATATCATTAAAATGTCCATATTACCTAAAGCAATTTATAAATTCAACGCATTCCCCATCAAAATACCAACGTCATATTTCACAGACCTAGAACAAACTCTCCAAAAATTCATCTGGAATAAAAAAAGACCCCGAATAGGTGCAGTGATCCTGAGAAAGAAGAACAAAGTATGTTGAATTACAATACCAGATATCAAGCTATATTCCAAAGCCACAGTGCTCAAAACTGCCTGGTACTGGCACAAGAATAGACATATAGACCAATGGAACAGAATAGAGAACCCAGAAATTGACCCGAACCAATATGCTCAATTAATATTTGACAAAGGAAGCAAGAACATACAATGGAGTCAAGACAGTCTCTTCAATAAATGGTGTAGGGAAAACTGGACAGATACATGCAATAAAAATGAAAATGCACCACCAACTTATACCATACACAAAAATAAACTCAAAATGGATAAATAACTTAAATGTAAAATGGGAAACCGTAAAAATACTAGAGGGATTTAAAGGCAACAAAATCTCAGACTTATGCCAAAGCAATTTCTTCACCAATACAGCTCTGAGGGCATTGGAAACTGAAGAGAAAATGAACAAATGGGTCTACATCAAAATAAAAAGCTTCTGCACAGCAAAAGAAACCATCAATAAAACAACAACAAAACCCACATTATGGGAGAACATATTTGCAAATATTATCACCAATAAAGGTTTGATCTCCAACATTTATAGGGAACTCATACAACTTAACAAAAGGATGATACACAATCCAATCCAAAAATGGGCAAAGGACCTAAATAGGCACTTTTCAAAAGAAGACATTCAGAAAGCCAAGAGACATATGAAAACGTGCTCAAAGTCATTAATAATCTGAGAGATGCAAATCAAAACAACAATGAGGTACCATCTCGCACCTGTCAGAATGGCTATCATCAACAAATCAATAAACAACAAGTGCTGGAGAGGATGAGGGGAAAGAGGAGCCCTCATGCAGTTCTGGTGGGAATGCAGACTAGTGGTAATCATTTCACAGTGTATACGTATATGAAATGTCACATTGTATACCTCAAATATATACAATTTCTATTTATCAATCATCTAATCTAATAAAAAAGTAATATACTAGTTGCTTCACTCTGCTACATCCCAAGCCACACTCACCAGCCAATCACAGTTAATATATGCAACCAAGATGGCAGCCAGCAGTCACAGAGCTAGAGCAAACAGGAGGCTTTGTTGCCCTGGTGATGGAAGAAGCTGCCTGCCTAGGCCGGCTGTGGCCTCTGCTCAAGGCAACAGTGTTTCAATTATAGAAGATAAATAAGCCCCAGGTACCTGCTTCCAGTCAGCCTCACTGGGAGCTTGGGTCGCAGGGGGCTGTGGCCATCCTGCAAAGAGCCATGAGCCCCTCACCCAGGCTGGCCAGGCACCCCAAAGGGACCCCGCACCTTGAAGGGATTGTGGCCAGCCTGGAAACAGCCATCAACCCATCACCCAGGCTGGCCAGGCACCCCAGGGGAGACCCCCACCCTGAAGGGCTGTGGCCATCCTGCAAACAGCCATCAGCCACTCACCCAAGCTGGCCAGGCACCCCGCAGGACCCCCTTCCCTAATGGGAATGTGGCCAGCCTGAAAATGGCCCTCAGCCCCTTACCCAGGCTGGCCAGGCACCCCAGCAGGGACCCCTACTCTGAAGGGAATGTGGCCAGTCTGAAAATGGCCAACCTCATTCCTTCACCCAGGCTGACAAGGAACCCCAGGTGGACCCCCACCCTGATCCTGGACACCCTTCAGGGCAAACCAGCAGGCTCCCACCCATGCACCAGGCCTCTATATTATACAATAAAAGGGTAATATGCAAATTGACCCTAACCGCAGAACCACTAGGAATGACTGGTCACTATGACACACTGACCACCAGGGGGCAGATGCTCAATGCAGGAGCTTCCCCTGGTGGTCACTGCACTCCCACAGAGGGAGGTCTGTTCAGCCACAAGCGAGGCTAACGGCTGCCAGTACAGCGGTGGTGGTGGGAGCCTCACCTGCCTCCTCAGCAGTGCTAAGGATGATAGACCTGCTCCCTGCTGGCAAGCAGACATCCCCTGAGGGCTCCCGGGCTGCCAGAGGGATGTCTGACTGCCAGCTTAGACCCGATCACCCAGGAAGTGGATCTAAGCCAGCAGGTAGACATCCCCTGAGGTTTTCCAGACTGTGAGAGGGCACTGGCTGGGCTGAGGGACTCTCCAAAGTGCACAAATTTTTGTGCAACAGGCCTAAAGTACCTCAATAAAGCTGGACAGGAAGAGATGGAACAGTAGGAGAACCAGTAGAATACAGTGCCCTGAAAATCAAGGATATAAAGTCTCTCAAAGTCTACAATACCCTAGAGCTAGCACACCTTTACTCTGTAGACCAAAAAATCAGCCTGTGATTGTAGCAGTTTGTTTTTAGCAGCCATACCATTATTTAGGCTTATAGTGAGTTTGGTGTCATTTACAATTCCCAAGTGTTAGCTGCAAGAATTGTAATCCAGTCATATCTCCCTGTCCTAGATGTTTATAGTCACAAAAACAAGACCCGAATCTTCCTTACTTCCCTCCTTAATTTCAAATGCGTAAAGGAAACTGCAACACTGTCATTCTTGCCCTGTTTGTTGCTCGGTTGACACCAAAAGGTGACAGGACCAGACCATCTTAGGTGACTGTTACCAGAATTGTTTACATCCAGGGATACTGCAAACAGGACAACCAGGAACCCAGGAACACCGGAGCTCAAACCAAGATTACGTGGACCCAGACGAGCCCTGTTCCTCCTCATGGAAAGGAGAGAAAAAACTATATAACCAGATACCCAGAGAAGATAGATCAAGGGGAGGCAAAGAAATAGCCCGCATATGAAAGAAAAATAGGCATCACCAGAAAGGTAAGTAACTGAAGTAGAGGAAAGCAACTTGCTGGAGAAAGAATTCAGGGAAATGGTCATAAGGTGGATGAAAAGAATGGAAGACAAATTTGACAATATGTGTAAGAACCAAGAGGAAATTAAGAAGAACAAAGAAGAAATGAAAAATGACATCAGTGCTATAAAGAACTCAATAGAAAGCATTAATAGTAGACTAGAAGAAGTAGAGGACAGCATCAGTGAGCTAGAAGACAACGTAGAAAAAAATACCCAAGCAGAGCAGCGCCTAGAAAAAAGAATTAAAAAGCAGGAGGAGAGCCTAAGAGAACTTTGGGACAACACAAAAAGAAACAATATCCATGTAATAGGGGTGCCAGAAGGAGTGGAAACTAAGCAAGGAATAGAAAGCTTATTGGAAGAAATAGCAGAAAACTTCCTGGTTATAGGAAATGGAAATCTCACACAAATCCAAGAAGCTTACAGAGTCCCAAACAAAATGAACCCTAAAAGACCAACGCCAAGGCACATTATAATTAAATTGGCAAACACCAATGACAAAGAAAGAATATTAAAAG
>PVJC01053265.1:0-10877 GCA_004026665.1 Murina feae | reverse complement strand
GCTCCTGCATTGAGCATCTGCCCCCTGGTGGTCAGTGTGTGTCATAGTGACCAGTCATTCCCAGTCGTTCTGCTGTTAGGGTCAATTTGCTTATTACCCTTTTGTTATATAAGATTATATAGGATAAAGGCCTGGTGCATGGGTGGGGGCTGGCTGGTTTGCCCTGAAGGGTGTTCTGGATCAGGGTGGGGTTCCCGCTGGGGTGCCTGGCCAGCCTGGGTGAGGGGCTGATGGCTGTTTGCAGGCTAGCCACAGCCCCTTCAAGGTGGTGTCCTGCTGGGGTACCTGGCCAGCCTAGGTGAGGGGCTGATGGCTGTTTGCAGGCTAGCCACAGCCCCTTCAAGGTGGGTGTGCCTCCTCTGGGGTGCCCAGTGAGCCTGGGTGAGGGGCTGATGGCTATTTGCAGGCTGGCCACAGCTCCCATTGACCCAACGTCCCAGCAAGGCTGGCTGGAATCAGGTTTCTGGGGTTTATTTATCTTCTATAATTGAAACTTTGTTGCCTTGAGTGGAAGCCAAAGCCAGCCTAGGCAGGCAGTTTCCTCCATCACTGGTAAAATGAAGCCTTCTGTTTGCTTCAGCCCTGTGGTTTCTATAATTGAAATTTCGTTGCCGTGAGCAGAGGCCACAGCTGACCTAGGCAGGCGGTTTCCTCCATTGCTGGTGCAACGGAAACCTCCTGTTTGCTCTAGCTCCGTAGCTGTCAGCCGCCATATTGGCTGAGTTAATTTGCACACAGTCACTCTGATTGGCTGATGGGTGTGGCTTGGCTGATGGGCATGGCTTAGGTGTAACAGGGTGATGGTCAATTTGCATATTATTCTTTTATTAGAATATATATATATATATATATATATATATATATATATATATATATATATATATATATAGCTTTATCTTGAGCGTTTTGAGAGCTTCCTCAAATTGAGCTGGCCATTGAGTGAATTGTTGACTGAATTATTCCTTGGTCTTCTAGCATATCCAATGTGAAAATGTTCTGATCTACAGATGAATAAAATACATGTCTAGAAAATCACTTCAACAAATTTAGAGCTTCATAATCTCTTTATGGACAAATTTAATGCCTCTTGGACAAATTTAATTTTTCAACCACCAAAAACATTCCACTCCTTCAGAATTAGATAAAAAATAATTACACGTCAACCAGGAGTCAAAACACTCTTTGATATACTGTGGCCTGTGGGTGGGTGGGACACAGGAGTTTTATTTCAGATGGATATTGGTTGGGGTTTTGATTGTTGTGGGCCAACAGCCATAACCATTGAGTACTTTCCATGTGAAATCCAAAGTCTGTTCCTGGAACTTGTGGATAGTGAGAAACTTCCTTAAAAAGCTGGCCCATTAAAGCTTTGGTGACTAGTGCACTTAAAATGACTGGGGACTCATATAAAAAATTTTCAGTGAAGTCTTAGTAAAGAGATTATTAAAATTTAGTGTGATACATAGTCTGCTCAAAAGGTTGGTCATCAATCCTTCAGATCAATTTATGACCAAAAGGGGAAACTGTGTATGAAAAAAGGGGTTTTGTAGAAAATGATCTCACTGTATGATCTGATTATAAATTCCTAACTGGGCACATCATGGTCAATATTCCCATCACATGCAAACAACTTTTTAGTTAAAGGTTTAGTTTTACCATCAGGAAGCCCTGTCCATTGTTTCTGTTCATCTAGGTTAACTTTGAAATAACCACCCGCAAGAGAGCATAGAATCTTAACTATCCTGTAATACAATCCATGCCTTGCTTCTTCCACCTCCATGAAATCTTCCTTACATTTCCTACACAATTTTAAATGCATAAAATAAACTAAAAATCCGTTATTCTCTGGAGCATTTAAGATCTTGCTCTCCAGCACATGTCAGTGTGGCTTAAATAAGCTCTTATAAAAATTAAAAAAATATATCAAGTGTGATAACAAGAGAACAGTTATGGGTGAAATGGGAATAACAGGACCAGTTTGGCAGGATGGGTGAGGGGCAGTGGGGGATTTAGTAGGAGGGAATCTTCTTGGAGAAGATTATGCCTGAGCTAAAACAAAACAGAGAAAAAGCCTTCCCTTTTACCAACATCAAGAATCATGCTGATTTGAATCTCTTGTGAAATGTGGCATCATTCCTACAACATACTTGGAAAAAATATGTAGAATGAGTATATTCCATAAAGGCTAGGGAAATCTTTATTATTATAGAAAGTGAGGGTTCCTTGTTTTATTTCTGATTTTTAAAGGGTAGTTAACATTTAAGTTGATTCATTAACATCTGTATCTGTAAAAGGTTAATATGCTAAGTCCCTCTGACCATCCAACCAGTTGCTATGACGTGCACTGACCACAGGAGGCAGATGCTTAACACAGCAGCTGTCCTGATGTGCTCTGGCCATTTACAAATGATAATTCTTTTTTGATGAGATACAGGGTGCTTTGGTCCTTGGAGCAGTGGAAGGAGGGTTGCACTTGAATCAGTGACTATATTAGTAAGTGCTGAGAAAAAGTGTTAGCTCACCAATTAGGATGTTCTGTGTTTATCCCGTGTTCAGACCTCTCTCCAGCTTTTTCAGTGGAGCTTGCCATGAGAAAGGGCATTAAACATTCTCATGTGGTCTACGTACAATCTCCTAGGGAGGCTCACACTGCCCTTCGGAAAGCACGGGGCTTAGTGACATGAGTTTCCTGATATTGGATGACTGGTTGGTCAGAAAACAAGAGTCTTGTAGTTTTAAGGAATATTTGCGGTTATATGTTCTTTTTATAATTAAGATTACACAAGGATGAAATTTCAAGTCAAGTATTAACCTGACTCTTTTAAATGGGAATAACTGACATCTTCAGTGGTATGAATGACACTTTAAAAGATGCATTTGTTAGTTCACAAATGGGTTCAGGCAATGAGAAACAGCAGCAGGAGATCGAGGGAGATGGAGACAACTCTTTTTGAAGTCTCATCTCCTGCAGTAGCTACTTCCTACCACACTATGCCTCCTGCTGGGTGTCTTCCTCTTCTCAGCTTTAACTCTCACTGAACTCCAACAACAATAACAATAACAATAGCAATGTTTCTCCCTGACATTTCCTCTGAGTCTGTACGCTGAGGGTGGTAATGCCTTTCCATTAACAAGTTCCCATTGCTAGTTTCTGGATGATTTACCAATCTTAGTTGATTTTCTTAACTTGCTCACACCTTTAGAAACTATCCCTTTATTAAAGTCTTATTATTTGTGCCCTTTGGGAAAAATTTCTTTTCTTGTCTTCTGAGACCGACTGATAACACAGGGGACAATGCTTAAGAAAAGAACACCGAATTGGAATTAGAACTGGATTGGTCACTAAGTGATTCATTGACTTTTGGGGAAAGTGCTTTAGCTTTTCCAAGCCTCTATTTCACCTAGTGTAATAAGGACAGGAAATTATACTCTGACTCAAAACCAAAGATGGTACAAAAGGCTGAAAATGCAAGTGGGGAGTTGGATTAGATGACAAGTCTCGTCATTTTTAGATCATGGGAACAGATACAAGTACAAACAGGCTGAATTGGAAGCCATCTCAGGCGCTGCGGGGAAATTTTATCTTTGTAAGGGAGGAACACTAAGAGAAAATCGTCTCGAGCCACATATAATCTAAGGCTGGATTTCCTCTAGATAAAGAAAACTGATGCAATGGCACAAAAGTTGGGGAGAACTGGAATTGCAAGTTCCTGTGGAAGAAAGCAGCCTTTCCCTTGATTCCTAGATGCTGGAAGGAGAATTATGTCACGGAAGAGTACCAGTGGGTTGCCATCATTGCTGAACAACAGACATTGGAGGTGTAGCCTGAAGATTTCGCATCCCGATGGACTCTAGATTTAAAACGCTCGAGGTCAGTGGTTCTCAACCTTGGCTGCACGTTAGAATCACCTGGGAATCTGATTGTGGGCCTCATCTTCCGGAAATTCTGTTTCTTTGTGTGTGTGTTTTTGTTACGAATGTTGTGGCCCCACCCCATATCAAAGAAACAGGATTTCCGGAGGATGAGGCCCAGAATCAGATTCCCAGGTGACTCTAATGTGCAGCCAAGGTTGAGAACCACTGCTCTAGGTGCACCTCTGTCCAGTGTCTTCATTCAGTCCTTCGACCTGAAAGAGAAAGCAGCAGGTTGGACTGAATGACAAACCTCGGCAGTTGTAGCTGGTGAATCAGATTCCACTTTGCCACTCCTATGAACACTTGTTTCAAAACTTACTTTTCCATTCCCAGCTTTCAGAAAGCACAAGAAAGAATGGTTAAAACAAAACTATTACTTTTTTTTAATTAAAAAGCACATTTTCAATAAAAGCATATTTATTCATTAGACTACAGAGTTCTGCTTTCCTGGAGGGCTCTGATGTGCTATTAGGACTTTTTTAGAAGTCTGGCTACTAAAATGTCAAATGTAGGGATGAATTAGAGAGCATGGAGGGAAAGTAAGCAGAAAATAAACAAATAAAGAAATCGGTAAAGAGAAGAAATATATTTGGAAAGAAACAGAGAAATTGAGAGCTAAATTTTGCTCAACAATGAGAAGAAGAATGATGGCTATAATATGTTAGTTATTGACCAAATGTACAAGAAAGAAGATCTATCTCAGTGATATTTTTAGAAGTTTTTATGGAATATTTAATTTGGAAGTAAAATCTCCTAAAGAAATTCTGAAGATGGTGATTTACCAAAATAAAATATTTATATAAATATTGGGTGGATGCGTTTATGGGAAGTCTCAAAGACAGTTGTCTAATATCATTTGGTAAATTTTGAAAACATAACGCAATGGAATAACACCAGTTCCTTGATTTTGTTCATTGTTTCCCATTCAGCATGAGAAAAGAAAGTTAATTGAGGTGAGCATAGGCATTCTCATTAAAAGTTGAGAACAATCATTGAATTGATGTCTGTGATTGAAATAGCTTCTTTAGGTGTAAGAATTCTTTAGCTCTGAAAGCTAAGGAACACTTTCTATTATTCCAAAACCATATGGATTTCTTTCTGAGGTTCTTCCAGCTTCCATCAGTTATGTTTGATTTTATTTGGGATTTTTTCCCGTGGCCAGAATCATCTGCACATCAAGATTCCAAGGAATCCTTACTTCAAGAGCAGCTTGAATCAATTCGGCTCTGCACATCAAGACCTAGATGCTTCATTCTGTTAGTATGTCACCTTTTGGCATGTATATGGTCATTATTTATGACACTTAAGTCTGTGTTCATCTTCTTTTTCTTTGTTGCTTTATCCACAGCTCATGTTCTTTCTCTCCAAACACCAAAAAATTATCTTGGGCAAACCAAGAAGGCCTAAGTTTTAGTGTATAAGCCATGAAAATTTGGGGGTGTAAGAAAGAAAAGTATACGGAAGGAACACAAAAGAAGATATTGGTGGATCAGTTCTCTATCTTCCAATGAATATTATTAAGATATTATTCTCTCTTATTACTTACCATAGATTCAAAGAAATTTCTAGTGGTTCTTTTTAAAAATATATTTTTGTTGATTTCAGAGAGGAAGGGAGAGGGAGAGAGAGATGGAAACATCAATGATGAGAGAGAACCATTGATTGACTGCCTTCCGCATGCCCCACATTAGGGATCTAGCCCGCAACCCAGGCATGTGCCCTGACAGGGATTGAACTGTGACCTCCTGGTTCAAAGATCGATGCTCAATCACTGAGTCAGTCAGGCTAGTGGTTCTTTATCTTCATAAATTACTAGAATAAATAGCTCTACTAAACTAAAAACTATAAATAATTTCTGGTTATTCTGGTGCTATAGCTGTCTTTATAGAAACAATGTGTAATAGTTATGAGAGTTTATTTGAAATGAATTTCTGAATACATAAGTGCCCCAGAAGCTTAAATTATAGGTTCCAAAGATTTTTAAAATGATGAGCTTTAATTATGGTTTTCAAATGTCTTTTTTTACTTAAAAATGATGACACTCATTGCTATTGATAAGTCCTTCAGTGCTTTAGCTATAAGTGAGCAAAAGTAGCTAGCAATAGTGGCTTCAAATATAGTGTTTTATATAACTAGAGGCCCAGTGCACGAATTTGTGCCCTGGTGGAGCACGAGATAGGGGGTGGGGTCTGGGACTCAATCACCTTCTTGGTGGGTGGTGGGATGCCCTTGCTGGCCTAGAATTCGGACCCATCCCACTGACATTCACACTGGTTATTGGGAGTCCACCTGGTGGCTGCTTTTATATTTTTTCTTCCTTGTGGAGCATCTAGGAGGGGAAGCAGCTGCAATGCCCAAGTCCAACTTCCAGGAGGCCAGCATTGCTGTCAGGATCATGCTGGCAGCACTGGTCCATCAGTACCTGGCCTGCTTTCCGGAGATTGGACCCACAGGACTACTGAGGGAGTGAGTGTCTGTCACTGGGCTGTGGGTCAGTGGGACGGGTTGGTCAGCTGAGCGGTGTTCCTGCTGTGGGAGTGCACTGACCACCAGGAGGCAGATCCTGTGTTGAGCGCTGGTTGCTTAGGCTTTTATATATATTGATATATACTTAACTGAAAGTCAAATTGTGCCTATCATATATGTAATTTTGAGTATTTCCTTTGATGTTTCATTGGTGTTATTCTTGTTTCCATTAGAATCTTAATGATTCAGAGTAGATTACCAAAGATAGAGTTTAGGCTTCCTAAACAAGGCCAAAAATAAAACTTGAGACTGAAACTTATGCTTATTTTGTAGGTGGCAAGAGGTACCAATAAGGTACCTACATTTGGGATGTTACTCTATATTCCAGGTAAGACAATTGCAACATAACTAGGCAATTTTCGTTTCCCAGAGGAAAGGCATTGTTGACTGATGGAGCCATTTGTGAAACAGTGTCAAGGAACATGGGATGAGTGAATGGGAGACTGGGGCAGGCATAGGGCTTGGTTCAGAGAGGAAAACAGGAGCCAGATGGTGGAGCAAAGATCTTGTGGTCTAGCTGAGAAACTCAGCATTTATTTTGAGGATGAGCATGGAGATGATGGAGAGGAAGCTAGTTCCTTCCCAGTGTGACATAATCAGAAGTTGCCATTCATTTAATCCAAGCTTTTCCCTGGCACAGAGAGGTCTCGTAGTCACTCAGGAATTCTCTCCTGCAGTCATTGGCTGGGAAACAGAAAGACAGCCAGGAGGCAGAAGGGAGAGAATGAGACTGTGGCAGAGGGTTACTTAGAGTTTCTTTCTTGCCTGGGGGATGATGACTACTTTGCTGAGTTCAAAGGGACAGCTAAACTTGCTTATAAAATATCTATTAGGTGACCTGACAATTTGTTTGTTTGTAGAGTCGGTAGACCAGAAGAGCAATAGTTCTTCATTGTGGTGTATCTGTTTTTGCCCTTCGCTGTATTTACACATATTTGAATTTCCTAGCCAATTCTGACTAAATGGACACTCAAATCCTACAAATCTTGAGAGAGGAATTATATTATTATTAAGGAACTTTTCTTTCACTTCTTCCCTATTCTCATTTTTCATTAGGGTTATGCAGAGGGAGACATAGAAGGACTCTCTTGAGCATTCAGCTATGCTCGCTATTCAAATGGACAATCATTCTTCTAAACCAGTCTTACCCTCAAGGAAGGAGGGAGGAGAAAAGACCACACAAGGAGATTCCGTTCCTGCCTGAGGCACAGTGTGTTCTCATTTTTGAATGCATCAAGATTTCCAAACAGGAATACTGTCCCAGTGATGGATATTTTTAGGTTATACTGAAAAATTAGAGAAGTTGTGTGAAAAACAATAAAATAAAAGAGCTTCTCCAGCTACAGTAATACCCATTGTAAATGTGTTATTATTAAAATACATAGCAGGTACTCAGATACTTTTTCAATAAATGACTGAGCAAAATGATTCAGTTCCTCCTGGGAACTGAATGACCTGCCTTATAGACATACGATGTTCCAGTGTCGAGACTAAACTATTCAGACACATCCTCTGGGATTTTCAGAGCTTTGGCTTGGTTTTGTTTTACTTCACCTGCTTCTGTTTGCTTGATAGTGAAGATTTTAAATCTGAGGCTTTCCAAGTGCAATGTGTTAATTTTGAGCCTTCTATTTTAACAGAATACACTTAAAATATGTTTTTTTTCCTTATTAATTTATTCAGAAGCACTGCGTGAGCCTCTTGGTAAACCCAGGAGGTAAGATTATCCTATGCTGTATACAAGAACTTGTACTCCCTGCCTTTTACAAGTTCTTGTATTCAGCATGGGATACTTTCTTAGAAAATATGAAAGTAACATTATTTGGAGCACAGCTCAAATCATAGCCAATTAACTATGTAATCCTTTTATCTGAATACATTTTCAGAGTTCTCAAAAGTGGCACACTTTATGAGTTGCTTCCTGTCTGCCTGTAAATATATTTAGCTTACCCTTTTTAAAAATCACGGCTTTACACACTTTATCTCTTTCCTTTTTACTGCCAAACTTCTTGTTTGGTATTTCTACTCCCCTTTGCTTCCTAACTCTGTTGGGTACCTGCAGGGTTTTCTTGCCTACCCTGTTTCCAGTCTTCCTTCTTCTGGTTCTAGCACCCGGTTTTCCTTCAGAGAATAAATTTGCATGTCATTCTCAGCCCATGTACTCCCAGAGGGACCAACTCAACTCTATAGTCAGCATACTTCCCCTTAGTCCTCTGCCCTCCGCTACCACAGTGGTGGAGGAATAGTTGTGTGACCTAAGTTGAGCCAATCAGTGTCAGCCCTGGAACATTGCTGGAACTATTGGGAAGGAAAGATTTTGTCTCTGGCAATGTTGATCTCTTAAAATATAAGTTAGAGCTACAGGTGACAATTTTATCTCCATTTGAGGAAATGAGATAGCCACCCACCCAGGAGAAAGGGAGGGAGGATGGGGTGTTAGAACCTGAGCAAGGTAAGCAGGCACCCATGCAGGGGACAGGGGCAGCAGCGATGTGGTGCAGGGTGTCAGGGCCAAAGCAAATAAATATGTGCTCAGGACTGTAATGACTTCGAGAGAGGTGCTTGAACCAAGTGGTGAAGTCTGATTACTTGTTACCTTTGTTAAAATATAATTTTTGTAATTGCACATTCATAGAATTTAAATTTTGATAATTTTAATAACTGAGTACAAAAAAATCTCTAAGATGTTAACAGTTGACTCCAGCCCACCAATGCCTCCAGTTTGAATATCCATTGGTATTTCTTGGTTGAATTAATTATTATTATTTTGGCTACCAAGTGGCAATTTTTAAAAATTCAATAGTTCATTGGACACTTATTATTTGGACTTATAACCATAAAGAACGGGTTGTATATTTGTTTGTTTATTTATTTATGTGTTTATTTATTTATTTATTAAATATGGACTCATTGATACCCATTTTTATTCAGTCGATTATAATACATTAATATTATAATTTGTTTTGAAACTCAAATTGCCCACAATTTGGCCAGCGGGAAGCCCTTGAAGCTGGCACCTGTTACCTTTAGCCATATCATCATAATTCTTTTGGGACTTTATTTCAGGAATTTTAGTTACCTTCTGGTGCTAGGAGATTTTTTCTCTGTATGTTTACCTATTGTCTGTCAATACCCTTTGTGACTCACTATTCTCTTATTGCTATTGTCACCTACAACGTGACATCCTTTTCATTTTACGTGGGTCCCTGCCCACTCTGGAAAGACACTCTCTGTGTCTGCTTGGGCTGCTGCCCCCCATGCATCCTGCCCTCCTCAGCCTACTTCAGCTTGGCATGCACCCCATCTCACTTCCCTCTGTGTGGACTTGGTCACTGTGCATTTTATACTTTTATATATTGCTTCACTCAACTTTATGGCTATTTTGTTGAGGAATTTTGCATCTATGTCAGGAGTTGGCAAACTCTGTAAAGAACCATCTACTCTAATAAAAGTGTAATATTGAAACTGACCATTTCTTTGGGATGTCTAAGCCACGTCCACCAGCCAGTCAGAGCGACTGTATGCAAATTAGCCCAGCCAAGGTGGTGGAGGCCGCAGCTCCAGGAGAAGCCACAGACCGCGGCCCAGCAAGGCAGACTGAAGACCTCTGCCTCAGGATAGAGGCAGCAGCTTCAGGGCTGGAGCAGCCAGCCGGCCCCGAGGTTGCGGCCTGGATTGCGGGGCAGATGGAGGCTAAGCTTTCGTGTGCTCCGTGATCCAGGCGGCAGCTGCAGGGCGGGAGAAGCGAACCCACACTGCGGTCCAGGGGAGACAAAAGCTGTGCCATTGGTGGGTCCTCAAATGGAGGGGTGGATGGTCCAGAGGTGGAGGTGCTCCTGCTTTGCAACTGACACCTGGCTGGGGCTGAGCCTTGAGCTGGGGGTTAATGCCCCCACCCCATGGAAGCTTTAATGAGGGAAGGAGGGCTGCTCCCTCTCTCTCACACACACACCCCCTCCTAGGCCCAATCTCTCGCTGGCTCCATTTTCTCTGCCGCAGGGGCAGGGGTCTCCTGTGAGAGGCCCCATCTCCCTTCAGAGCTGAGGTGAACACTCGGGAGCCAGGAGACGGAGAGATGGGCAGGAGGCAGGTGGAGGGAGCAGCAGCCCAGGGGAGTTTGGGGGGAAGTAACTAGGTGGGGGAGGGGTGGAACAGGATGGAGGGAAGAACTTTATAAAAGAGTCAGTGGACAGCAGAGTTAAAAAAAAGAGTATGTATGAGTGAACTGTAGGGCCTATAATGAAAACCAAATACAGTTGTGTACTGGGGACAGATTTTAAAAGTAGAAGTCAGAAAAGAAACAAAGATAAATGATAGTGGATAATTAGGCAGGTAGATAGATAGGTATTAAAATAGTGGAAGTAAGTAGAGAAGAATGTATGGCAAAGGTAGGATGAGAGAAAAAGAGAGAGGGAAGAAAAGTTATAAAGGGGGAG
>PVJC01053264.1:0-10877 GCA_004026665.1 Murina feae | reverse complement strand
GTGTGCGGCTTCTCCGGGGTTTCAGCCTCCGCCATCTTGGGAGCCTCCGTCCTGGGAAGGCATCCGGCACCTTGAGCTTGTGGATGCCTTCCCAGGCGAGAGCCTCAGGGAGGGGTGCAGGGACCAGGCGGCTGGCCCCCGAGGCCCCCGCCTGGGAGGCCATGGCCTCTGGGGGGCGGGGACCAGGTGGCCGGATCCCGAGGCCCCCGCCCGGGAGGCCATGGGGTGGCCAGTGCCACCCCACCATCGGCTTCTTAGGCGGGTGGCCCAGAGGGTCAGTGGGAGCTGTGGCCAGCCTGAAAACTGCCCTCAGCCCCTCACCCAGGCTTGCCACACCCCCTGGGGTGAGGGTCTCCACTGGGGAGCTTGGCCAGCTTGCAAACAGACATTGGCCCCTCACCCAGGCTGGCCAGGCACACCAGCAGGTGGACATCCCCAGAGGGGTCCCAGACTGGGAGAGGGCACAGGCCACATTGAGGGACCCTCTCCCCCCCCCCCCAGCGCACAAATTTTTGTGCACCGGGCCCCTAGTACAATATAATATCCTTGTCTAACATGTTAGAAGAAATAAATTCCCTTCAAGTCTTTCAATACAAGAATATGCTGTACATTGTTCACATAAAGTCCTCAGATATGTGCCTCAGACAATCATCCCCCCCCCCCTCCTGCCCATTCTCATACATTCAAATGTATCAGAATGGGGGGGGGAATGATTGACATGTTTTCCCATAGATATCTTAAAACTAAATCATTGTTTTTGTAATTATAGTACCATTACCATGCTTAAGAAAATTAACATCAACTTATTACATAATTTTAATGTATATTGAAAATATTCCAATTTCCCCTTTTGTCCTGAAAACCTTTTATAACATTTTTGTTGGTTTGTTTTTCTATTTGGGGTTTAATCAATTTTGACACAGTTTTTTGTTTTTATTTTCTTTACTTTTTTCATAATCTTAATAGTTTTTAACTCTTTCTCTCTCCATGATAATAAAATTTTAAAGATCTCAATTCTGGTTTTTTTGAAGAAACTATTGCAAACAGATTTTCACCGCTTTTCTCAAGACTAGAACATGTTACATATTTTTGCAATAGTACAGCATAGATATTATGACATCTGCCATTGCATATCATCAGGAAGCACTTAGGGAGTTCCCATGCTGGATAGTAATCAGTTGTATGAAGGTGGTGACCATCAATCAGATCATCCACAGTAAAAAAGCATGCTTTGTTTTGAAATTGATACTTAGGTTTGGCAGAATACTTTAAAACCATGTAAAAATCCTATTCCCCAACTACCTATCACCTCATTGAAGATCCTTGCCTGAAATAATTTTACATTGGAAGTTTGTTGTAAAATTGAGATTTTATAATGTTGTCACTTCTTTTATATTTATTACCTGACATTTCTGTAAAATTATCTTTTAATCATGTCTCTTTTTATATTTTCAAATGTTTGAATATTAGTATGTCATCATTGCTGTTTATTATATTAAATATATTTAGAACATTGCAATGTTATTCATTTTCATGGTCAAATTAGTGAAGCTTGCATTCTCACATGACAAATTTCAATATCAGACATGTAATCATATATTTTCTCCAAGCAGCTCTCTCTGGTTCCAATTAGTGACAACTGGTTTTAGGAAATAAAGACTGGGGCACTAAGTATACTCATTGCAACCATTATTCTAAACCTATTCAGTGGACACATATTGTATATCTTGGGTTTATACTGATACTTCTATTTAAATCTATCTTCAAGTATACTTGTGATCAACTAAGGAATTAGATTGCTTGTTAATCCAATAATTATAATATCATCAATGGGATGTTGTGATGTTTTATAGAGTATAAAATGCAAACAAATTTCCTCAAGTGTTATGATAGAGTTGAAAAAGCACTGGAATGAAATATTGAAGATGTAGTGTTGTCCTACAAAATAAAAGCAAAGTGCTTCTGATTATCCATGTATATTTTGGTTGAAAACAGATTTGCTAGGTTAAGAGATGTATACTGTATTCCAGCAGACAGCAAAAACACCCTACAAAATAATATGATTGGGCAGCACCTGATTAAATTTACCAAAACCCCAATCATGGCAAGAAATGTGTCTTTTACATTGGCCAAATAGTATAGTTTAATGGAGATGCAATTGGAATCCAAACCCTTCAATTTTGCAAGTTTTTGTTGGGGCACTAACATTTGCAACTCCCCAAGACTGCAGTATGGCTATTGGCTTATTATTTTACTGAGGGATTAGTGGGCCATTATTCTTACTTCATTCCATGGTCAAGCACCATGTGGGGAACCTGTCAGTTATATTTATCTCCCTTAAATGTATTGAGACTAAGCATCATCTATAGAATGATCTCAGGCCAAGACTCTCTCCGTATGCCACAGAATGACCACTCTGTTCCTCTAATAATGAAGGCTTTGGTGTTTATGTTAATGTCAGTTATATTCAACATATAATGCTCTCCAGATGTCTATTTCCCCTTCCAAAGTACTGACACTTTCATAAATGACCACAGGATACTTAAAAAAAAAAATGCTTGGAGGAAGATTCAGAGGATACAGGAGTGGCATTGCTGCAGGGTATTTCCTCAAAGCAACTTAGACTCCCATTCAGTCAAGGAGGTCCTGGACCCATAAAACACGTTTTCTTATGCCCAGAAAGATATCATGGGTGGTTTCTAGCAGTTTTTCCACTTGGGTTTCTACCTACCAAACATGGAAAGTTTCTGTTTTTATAGGCAAATGTTACCTTAGTACATTGCCCATGTTTTCATTTCTAAGAATCCAACCATCAATTAGCCACCACAAATAATTAGTGAGATTTACAACACTCTATTTATTCCTCTGTCTCCATTATTTTGAACACTCATGGGGCTCACGCTGCCTGTCACTCTCTCTTGACCTTTATTGTACTATGTGCACTGTAATCAGGGAGCCAAATTCTACAGTGCAACTCCAACCTAAAAATGTCAACCATCATATGACATAGTAGTTGAGCTGGTTGCACATAATCCATCCATTCCAGCATCATATCTCCTGAAGTTTTAGATCTTATGCACTTCTTCAGTGAGCAAGGAAGATCTGGTATTTCTTTTTTTAAAAAAATTTTTATTGATTTTTTACAGAGAGGAAAGGAGAGGGATAGCGAGTTAGAAATATTGATGAGAGATAAACATTGATCAGCTGTCTCCTGCACACCTCCCACTGGGAATGTGCCCACAATCAAGGTACATGCCCTTGACTGGAATCAAACCCGGGACCTTTCAGTCTGCAGGCTGATGCTCTATCCACTGAGCCAAACCAGTTAGGGCAAGATCTGGTATTTCAATCACTGTCTTTAGGAAATGATCCAGTCCTGTTTTAGTAAACCAACCGATTAGGCTCTCAGGTATTAGACACGCTTTATTAATTTCCAAATCCAACGCGAGTAAACGAATATTTAATATATTTGGTTTAATCTATTTTTAAAGTTGCCCTTCAACATCCAATATCTTTATGACTAGTTACTATAATTGTGACTCAAATTCCTAATAAATCAACTTAGCAAGATCTTGCATCATTAATGCAATCAAT
Source organism: Murina feae (assembly GCA_004026665.1). NCBI lineage: Eukaryota > Metazoa > Chordata > Mammalia > Chiroptera > Vespertilionidae > Murina > Murina feae. The sequence continues at coordinate 7,283 of PVJC01053264.1, read as the reverse complement.
ATGCCAAAGTTCACCCTCTGCCTAAAATTATTCACTTTGCTTTAAGTATCTATCCTCATCACAGGAACCTTCAAAGTCTCACCCAGTCACAATGGTGGATACAGAATACAAGTTCTTGTGATCTACCTCACGTTTGGATATGTATTTTTGGATATACTCTCAATCTAGAGATTTATTGAATAAAAACATTATTTGTAATTCTCACACTGACTGTGCAATGGTAAAACAAACAAGGAAACCAAAACAAATTACACAGCCAAGACTGAGTTCAAGTAGGTGGGAAAGTGTAACACTACTATGAATGCAAGTCATGTACAGTCCCACCAATTAGCACAACATTGCGTTCTCTTCCTTTTCTTTTTAAAGATTTTATAACTTAAATGCAAAAATCTGTTCATATATGTAATTTTTTTTAGCCCTCAAACATTCATCTGGCTTTGCATTCGTGACAATTCATCATAAGATTGAAGAAGGAAATAGACTTGATGGAGTTTTCAACCAATTTGGGAGAGGGGTTATTAGAAACTACAAGCATAGATGGAGTACATTAATCTTCCATGACAAAAGAATCCTTACATACAGCCAATAACAACAAAGAGTACTGACCTAAAGATAATATTTGATCAACTTATAAACAGGAAAATAAAATGAGCAACTTAAAAGTGTAGATGTTAAGTAAATGAGTAAAGAAAGTTCCAAAACATAAAGAAATTATCCAGATCAAAATTTCAGAAAACTTAACTTTTATCACTAGGAAAATACCTCCACCATCCCACAAAAACAAACTTCAAGGCAAACAAATATTTAAAATCTTATATGAATATCCTACTTTACATAACTAGCAAAAGGTCAATGCTAGTGAACTTCATCATTTGTGATTCCATTTCAATAATATAATAGTTCTGTATTATAAAAGACTGTTAAAACTTCTCAAAATAGATCCAAAGCGTAGAAGGAACAGACTGAAGAATCTCAGAGGGAAGGCAGGGAGAGGGGAAGAGATTAACTAAAGAATGTATACACACATATGCATTACCTATGGGCCCAGACAACAGATAAGGCCTGGCAGAGGGTGGAAGTGTTAAATAAAGATAAATTAAACAAACAAACAAACAAAAAACAAACTTTCCAAAATTGTTAAATCCTAGAATTAATCCAGAATCAAGTTTAAAACCTTATTTAAAAACGTGATTTTAAGTTATTCAAACATAACCCCTTGCTAACACTCTTGTTGTTGAGAATTTTAAAGTATGGTCACATAGCTAATGAGAAGAAATTAACACTATTATCAAGTAATTATTTTAAGTCTATCTGCATATTTGATAAATTAGTGTGGTTCATATTATTCTGGAATTTTGCAACAATAAGAAACTGTAAGAGTTTCAATTATAAATTCCACATTTTTGAAACCAAAGTTCTTGGATTATTTGACTTGCCTAAGGTACAGAGGGTTAGTAGAGATGGAACAAAGTTGTGCATGAAAAGACTTGCCCACTCCCTAATTTAGCTTGAATTTTCTGTTACTAAGAAATAATAAACAGAAAGGCCTTCTTCTTTATAACTTTCTGTGGAATTAAGTTTTCTCTGAGAAACAAATTTTATTATAGGGCAATAATTGAGCCTGGTGTGTAAAATAAAATAAAAATCAGGTGATGCTTATATATCTAGAATAAAAGGCATTGGGAAAGGAACTAAATGGAATCATTAAAAACAAAATAAAATATGAATTATTGAATTGGTACTCAATATCTTTAGATGACTGTAGTTCACTGAAGTATCATTATGGCATTGATGAGTGTGGGAAAAGCCTAAGAAATGCTGCTGTATGACATTGATAAATGTGGGAAGGACATGTGAATTTTTTCAGACTCATAGATTTTTTTTGAACCCTTCAGCAAGGCTGATTTACAGGAAATGACAATCTTCTCTGCTACTTAAAGAAAATGATTATATCTGGCCCAAAGACAGACTCCTAATAATGAAACCAGTTGTTTGTATCTACTTTCCATTGATTTTTCCCTAGAAGATACAATTATACTAGCTGAGAAATTTCTTGCTACCCCTTGTCATTAATTTCTCACAGCCTAAGCCTCTTTGGTGTGACAGATTTCACCCTCTGATTATAGCATAAAGGAAAGCACTCTCCTCATGTAAGCCTGCTGCACCCTTATCCTATAGAGCTCCAACAGGCCACATGCTTGCTGGCTCCAGTCAGCACCACTGGTAACAGGAAACTGCAAATCAAGGCCAGGACAGCAGGAGGTGGTGGACCCCCCTAGTGGGCTGGGTCAGATGTAGACAGGTTTTATGAATTGTCCCTCGATTCTGAACTTCATGCAGTGACTCCATAATGTCTTGGGAAGAACCGCTATAATTTTGTTAAATTCTTGGTTATGTTTATGGACAGGATCTAGGTTAATCCCCTGCATGCACAATGTTTTAACTTACCTTTTCATTAGTTTTTTTGTTTGTTTTCATCACTTGCACTATTTTGTAATTAAAAATATTAACAACTACCACAAAAAGAAACAGACACACTTGTTCATGCAATGCTCTACACCTATTTTAAGTTGGATTTTGTCCAAATAAATTGCTTGTGCTGTTATTTAAGGGATTTGACCAGCCCTCCACTGGGAAAAAAAATAATAAACAATCTTATCAATAAACCAAGCAGCAATCTAAATCATTTTAGACCTCTGTATAAAGAATCTAATCTAAAAAACAAAGTAATACACAAATTAACCATCACTCTGAGACAGCTAAGCCATGCCCATCAGCCAAGCCACACCCATCAGCCAATCAGAGCTGCTGTATGAAAATTAACCCAGCCAAGATGGCGGCCGGCAGCCATGGAGCTAGAGCAAACAGGAGGCTTCCTTTTGCAATGGAGGAAACTACCTGCCTAGGCCTTCTGGGCCTCTGCTCAAGGCAACAATTTTTCAATTATAGAAGATAAATAAACTCTAGAAACCTTATTCCAGTCAGCCTTGCTGGGACATTGGGTCAATGGGTGTGTGGGCAGCCTGAAAACAGCCCTCAACACCTCACCAAGGCTGCCTAGGCACCCCAGTAGGGACCTGAACCCTGAAGGAACTGTGGGCATCCTGAAAACGGCCCTCAGCCCACACCCCCATGAGGTGAGGGTCCCAGTCGGGGGTTTGGCCAGCCTGCAAACAGCCATCAGCTCCTCACCCAGGCTGGCCAGGCATGCCGGTAGGTGAACATCCCCTGAGGGTCCCAGACTCCGAGAGGGCACAGGCCAGGCTAAGGAACTCCCCCGAGTGCACAAATTTTTGTGCAGCAGGCCCCTAGTATACTGAATAAAGTTTCATGCAACTTTTTGAAATTATCTCCACTGAAACATTAACTATCCGGAGTAAATGAAATAAATTTTAATAGAGCATTTTAAATAATGATAATCAACTATTTATTGAATATATGTGCCATAATACAATTTGGTTTCTTGTGGCAGTTTTTTAAACAAAAAGAGTTAAAAAAATCACATAGTTAATATTTCAATATTTGAACTCCAACAATGACACTAACTTGAGAATTATTTAATAGACAGTATAAGCCTAAACGGATCTAATTTTGAATGTTTAAGGAAAACAGAAAATGTGTGATCACATTAGTACTCTGAAAAGATCACAATAGTATTGAGAATAAAAAAGTATTAAAGCTCTCAAACAGCAAGTGTGGTTAGTTTTAAACTATTAATTACCGTATTTTTAAACCATAAGATCATTTTAATTTCTTCTTCAAATATTTACTAGTGAGTGTCTGAGGGAATTCTGACTACACTCTTCTAAAACTTCATGCCAGTTGTGTTTCATGGCTCAGTTAACCTGATTGAGATTAATGATCTTTTTTGTCCCCTATAACATAAAAATCAGTCACAAGTGACAAGGTATTTATTTTGGAAACAGTGTACCAACATTTCAAATACAGAGAGGTTGCAGTGTGCAGATAGAAATATATAGATACATTGATGCAGACATCAATATTAGAGTATATACAGATCATTTGGTATCTCTGAAACATCAAATTGGGTAGTTTAGAGTAAATTGATTTATTTCTTTTATGTCTAATTGCAACAATTTCCATGAAAATTATTTATCGTGATGACAGAGACACATTGACAGTTCAATAACACTGATCAATGATACTAACCAATGGACCAATGGAATGTTCTATGCTTTGGAATGGCACCCAGGCATTGACCACTGAAAAGCCATTCTGAAAAGTCTCCAAGTGTGAAATAGTATCTGTGGGCATAAATGTCAACCTCATTGTCCATTATTCACTTTAGTACTCAACCTTGCTCTGATAGAAATGGTTCAATATGTCAACCTCTGTGTTAAAATCTGTAGAACGAAGAATGTTTTTCTTAGGTTGAGTGGATATTTGTTTTTGTTTAAGTCCCTATTCAGTCTAGGAGTTACCTTCCTTAAAATTAACTCTGTCACATATTATCTTCTCTGCATTTCCCCCATCAAATGGGTTAGGGAATGATAACTGCTATTACTATCATATCAGTGGTTTGGTAAACATAATCTTGCTCCTACTTTCCACTTAATTCCAACAATTGTTGCTGGTGGAATGGGATAGAGCATTGATAAAGACTTGAACTTCAATCTAGTAATTACATAGTCTTCTGAACTGCAGACGCTTCCCCTGGGTTCTCTACCTGCGGCCAGCAGAAAGGGGAGAGAGAGTGTGTGAAGGCAGTAGATCAGACACTTTGAATTTAAAAAGTATATATTATGGCACACTATAAATAAATTACCAAAATTCTACAGCACATCAAAAATTTATAATTTTGACAATCTGACAAAAAAATGTCTAATTTTGATTGATTCATACCCAATGGCAATTGTTGAGTTGGCTGTTGTCCTTTTTCTAACTGACGATCCAGGGAAAAGAGGTCAGTGTACCTCCTAAATAGCCAGGTATTTCATGTTTTAAAAATTATTGCAGCACACAAGTTTAAAATCACTGCCATGGATGAAAGTTTGATGGGTCAGTCCAGTAAACTACAGATTTAAGTTCCTTTGTCAGAACACAGTTATTAGCCCCATGCACCTCCACAGGAACTTGGATATTATAATCTTTCTAGGAGCCCTGGGAAGAAATAAAAACAGGAAAAATAATTGTAAACAGACAACAGCACACACACACACAACACACACACACACACTATATGATATAAAAAATCCTGTTTTCACTTTTATTACTAGACCTGTACTAAACTTAGCTTACCATAACAACAGACTAAATACTTATTATTTTCAGATATTTTCTTCCTGTTTTTCTCTCACAGTTTTCAACAGTAACGGTATAATTTACCTTTTCTCCCACTAGCCAAGAGCAGCTTTAATTAGACTCCTTTCGGGTGAATTTTGATGGATTTGCGGTTCTGAAACCCACAACATCTCCTTTAGAAAACTGTGTAAACAAATAATCACTTCATTTTGAAGAGCCACCAAATGCTTGTTTCAATGCCATTCTTTTATATGTGAATATACAGTTATTGAAGTTTCTGCAAAAATGTATCTATCAACTAAAGGGTCAACTTTTGCATATGGATATTTGGAAAACTGGGTCTTCTGGTATAGTATGAAATATACATTTTTAAGCAAAATATTTAATCTAGCCCTGACCTGTTTGGCTCAGTGGATAGAGCATGGGACTGCGGACTCAGTGGTCCTAGGTTTGATTCCGGTCAAGGGCATGTACCTTGGTTGTGTTGTGGGCACATCCCCCAGTGGGGGGTGTGCAGGAGGCAGCTGATCGATGTTTCTCTCTTATCGATGTTCTAATTCTCTATCCCTCTCCCTTCCTCTCTATAAAAAAAAATCAATAAAATATATTTTAAAAATATTTAACCTAAATTTAAGCAAGCCTCAAGAACTGATGGCCTGTTTGTAAGAAATAAAAAGATAAGGAATAAGTTAAAAGGCACAATTAAGTAATAATTTTGACTCTCTTAATTTGAAACCTCCCCAGAAGCAGACCTTAAACCATAACTTGGGTGAATGCAGTTTATATGAAAGGTGATACAAGTATACACAGATAAGAGAAAGAAAATAAGAGGCAATGGGGAAAGTAAAATATATGCTAATTGTCAACTTATTGCTGCAGGCAATGAAGTCAGAGTCCCAGGGGGGAGGCACTGAAAAGCCTGCCTAACATTGCTCTGAACTCCCCTCCTAGGAACAGTGATGCGGGGGTGTTTACTCCTACTCAAGGGCATCAACCCCTCCTTCCCAGTAAGTCCTATGCAAGTTCCAGAGGCATTGTTAAAACAAACAAACACCAAACACCTTTAGGGAAGAAGAAAGGGAGAGTGAGAAAAAGAGAGAAGATCCAATATTAAACATTATCAGTAGAGCATTTATGAATACCTACTGTTCCCTTTCTTAATATTTTCTATAACTAAAAAGGAATAGTAAAATGATGTGAGAAAAAAAGTGAATTTATCATGCTAATCACAATGTCAGTGATACATTCACATGTTTAATAATATTAGAAATTTCCAATCAATTAGAAATTTTGTATGTATCACATCATTTTAATGGTTTTTGAAAAGTTCTAAATATGTAGGTTATAAATAGATAACATAAAACCTCAGATATGTCTCAAAATATTCAATATAAAATTATATTTATGCCATTTCAACTACTTATAAGATCTACTAAATGCAAAGAGTAATAAAAAAAAACAACAAAAAACAGACACACTGGGAATATTAAAAAGTATGAATTATATCATAAGCTTGAGTCATCATTTTTAAATCCATAATGATTGTAAGTTAAAATAGAAGCATTTTGTAAATTATTTTGGAAGACGCTTTTGTGAAAGGTAGTCACAGTAGAGGAAGAAGGAATTCCCTCTGTTATGAAGGAAAACTGACACTGATGAGATTTTCCAAAGGACAATTTAGAAAGAGTAAACTATAAATTACAGATGTAGCTTCTACATTAACTAAGAAGTTTCATTATCTAAGGATTCACTGTATAGATCTTAATCAAGTAAAAATATATGTATATTCAGCTCAGGTTATCTAGAATCATGCTTACACAATGTATGGTAGTGAACTGGAGGTGTCTAATATCCCACATAATCTAAACTAATAAAAGTGGAATAGTAAAATTAACCGTTTCTCCGGGACGCCCACAGCCAATCAGAACGGCTGTATGCAAATTAGCCCAGCCAACATGGCGGCCGCCACTCACGGACCTGAGTAAACATTTAGGCAGCGTCCGTGCAGCAGGAGCGAGAGC
>PVJC01053263.1:0-10876 GCA_004026665.1 Murina feae | reverse complement strand
CCTGCTGGCCTGCCTGACCATCCTGGGTGAGGGGCTTTAAGGCTGCCCACAGCTCCCATTGACCCAACGTCCCAGCAAGGCTGGCTGGACGCAGGTTTTTGTGCTCTATCGCCTATAATTGATACTGTTCCTTGAAGGCCTGGGGTCATCTTCTATAATTGATACACTGTTCCTTTAAGGCGGCCTTCTAACTTCTAACGAAGCCTCCTCTGCCTCACCTCGCAGCGTCTATAATGAAACAATTGTTACTTTTACTGGTTAGGCCGGAGCTGCTCTTTCCTTCAGCTCCGGAGGATTCTATGATTGTTACAATGTTTCAAATAGCTGTGTTTCGCTAGAGGCAGTTTAATTGGAGCTGAGCTGAGCGAGCGCAGCTTCACTTTCGCTCCTGCCGCAATGGAAAGGGCTGTTTACTCAGGTCCGTGAGTGGCAGCCACCATGTTGGCTGGGCTAATTTGCATACAGCCGCTCTGATTGGCTGGTGGGCGTGGCTTACCCTGTCTCGGAGAAAGGGTTAATTTTAATATTTCTCTTTTATTAGTTTAGATCAGTCATAAAAACCCTCCATGTTTCTTCTATAAACTCTAAAGTGTAGAGTGATGTGGGCAGCTGTAACTCTTACAAAGGAAATTTATTCTGTGCCTGTGGATAAGCATGAAATCCAACTACACCAAGAATTGTGAGTTAATTAGTCTAATAGCACAGGTAAAGGCTCATTCTGCATTTAGTATAAAATGCCTCGGCATCAGAAAACATAATGTAGTTGTAACAATAACAGTTTTTTTCCCTATCTAAACATGTTTCTTGTCATTAGAGGATATCAAAATTAATATATACAAACAATAATAGAAAGCAAAGTATAAGTATGTTGAACAACTCTCAATAACTAATACAAGGCAAGTAAACATGCTAGTTTAAAATTAAGTTGAGTACTTATTATGTTAATAGATTCTATTTGAAAATATTGACTTGTTTTAGAATTTAGAAGGCAAGAATAAAATTTAACACAAAGAAAAACTACTTTAAATTTTCTATATTCATGAAAAGTAAATGACAAGACATAGAAACTGAGACTTTCATGCTAATTAGTGAAAAAACTAAGCAAAGTCTGTTTACACAGCTTTCTAGGCCCCAAATCCCTACTTTAAAAAAATTATATATATATGTGTTGATTTCAGAGAGGAAGGGAGAAGGAGAAGGAGAGAGATAGAAACATCAGTGATGATAGAGAATCATTGATTGGCTGCCTCCTGTACGCTTCCTCCTGCACTCATTTTGCGGTCCCCAGCAATCTTCACTTCTGCAGGGTTGGCTGAGATCCCTCTGCTTCCAGATATCACTAAGGCCACATGCTGAGGTATTGGAGCCCCTTACATGTCTAGCGTGGTTAGGGTTCCTGTTCAGGGTTTGAGTTCTGAAGGAGGGCACACACAAAATGAAGAGAGAGAGACTAGAAGAGAATCAATTTGGAAACTGGGGGACCAGGCGTGGCATCTTTCCTCTACCAGGGTAGATTGCCCACTGATGCCTGAGTCTCACCAGCCTTTCATTGAATCCCTGAGAAAACAACAATATCCTTAGGCAGGAAATTCCAAGGAAGAATTTTACATGTAATTAACAGGTGGGGATTTGATGTAATTAACAATGTTTCCACTTAAACAATGGGTGCATAGCTCTGACCTTTCAAAGCAACCAAAGTAGGTTAAAAACAATCAGTTTCCAGCATAAAAACAATCAGTTTCCAGCACTGAGGCCTTAGACAGGCTGTTTTCTTATTTATCCTGTGAAAACATTTGAAGACAATATTTCTTTAAAACAGGAAGAAGAGCTCACCTAAAAAGTGTTAATTCAGAATATAATAAACGAGCTAGTTGAAGATGACTACATCTCATTCTCAGGCACAGTGTGAAATTTTACCACATTTACAGCTTAACTTTTTCTATAGAGGCTTCATTGGGGTTAGCGAGTTTAGGATGTATTCATATGTGAATGCATGCATTTTCCATAGTACTTAGACAGGACAAATCATCTAGAACATAGGATCGAGTAACTCTTTAAATAAGAAAGTCCTTGGCTTTTATCTGCCTCCCCCCAGTGGCAGGGGGATTCTCTTAAATTAATGAAAAACTACAATTTAATGCTTAGCTTTTATAATTCCCCAACTCAGGCACATGTACATATGACCAAAGGCTTTTTGATCATGATTTTACTGGAAGCAAAACTGGTATTTAATTAAGGATTGGTCTACTAGTAAAAGTCTATGGGTCAACTTGTATTATTCCTTTTGCACTGGTTTATAGATGATTTGATTAAAAGGGCACATTTAGTTTGTTAATTGAATTATATTCAATTTTTTCTTCAAGTACTAAAGTATGCTATGGTGAAATAGCAAATAAAATTAATAATCTAATGTATCTTTTGAGTAGTTAAAAATTCAATTTTACATTTGATTTAATTAAATTGAAACATACTTAGAGGAGGGTGTAGGGGGAATAGATGGTGATGGACAGAGACTTGATTTGGGGTGGTGAACACACAACACAATGTGTAAATAATATATTATAGAATTGTGCACCTAAATCCTATATAATTGTGTTAACCTGCATCACCCCCAATGAATTCAATAAAAAAGTAAAAAAAGATACTTATAAAATCATAATATTTTGGCTTAATTTATAGCAAAGATTAAATTTGTATCAATAATATGAAAAGTCATTTAGACTGTAAATCTTAGTCTACCCAAAGTATCCCATGTCCCACCTGAGGGAGTGGCAGTGACAGCAGCAGTTCCAAAGGGCTCTAAGCCCTTTAACTTGTGGTCCTGATGGGAGAGCTACTGGTAGGTATTAACTTTGACATTAAGTCACTGCTTTTTGTATGGTCACCAGTGTGCTCAGGTCGTCTGCCATCTGACCACTCTCAAGTGATGTAAGTTTAGAAATGATGGTTCTAAGTGAGACATAAAGAAAACATGTTTCGGATTTTGATCTTGAAAGTAAAAGGCCATACCTCAAGCAGGTGCTTAGGTGACACTAGTCTCTCTTCCAACCATTTGGAAGCTTGAAATATACTAATAAATTTCCAAACAGTTTCTTAAGGGTAGACTGTATGGAAACCCAGAAATATATACATGATGTCCATATTTTGCGTTTCTTACAAAAGCTTGAAATTTAATTTATCCAAAACTGAGCTCTGGTCTCTAGAACCAATATTGAATCTACACCTCCATCCATGTTTGTCAGGCCAGCAAATGGCTTTTCTATGCATGTTGTTTTTTTAAGCCAAACGCCTGGAAGCCATAGATGGGTGAGGAAGAGGAATTATAAAAAATAAATACCTAAATCAATCACTAAACTTTGTCAAATTCATCGACAAAATACATCTGTTATTTGATCCTTCTCCATTTTCCTTTGCTCTCCCCTTTAAACATCGTAATTCTCATCTGGCTTTCCTGCTAATATCTTTACCTTGTGTTTTACCATCAGATGACCCATCCCATTCTATTTTTCCATATTGCTATTTTCAAAGCCAAACATTCTGTCCCTTATAATACTTAGATCCTTTCAACCAGCCCTTATTGTTTTTACATTAAGATCCAACTCCTAAACTAGACATGGAAGAAATAAAAAAGAAAGGAAGGAGGAAAGAAAACATTGACAAAAGGGAAGAAAGGTGACCTTCCATTAATTTGGCTTTACTCACCAAAGCAATCCCATTCTGTCCATCTCGATCATGCTCATCGTATCTAAGCCACATTAGTTTTATCTAATTTATTCAGGCTTTCAATTACATTGTTTTCTAGATTTGGAATGCTCTTTCTTCTTCTCCTCTTCAATTGGATTACTTTTATATCATCAGAATATTTAGTTTCCTTATAAAAGTCTACTTGTCTTTCTAAATTATATCCCTTTACATAATGTGAAAGTACCATGTGTACTTTCCTCTTATAACACTTATCACAATTATTTTAAGTCAAGTGCATGATTATTTGCTTAAGTTTGTTTCCCACACTAGCTTATAAGCTGTATAAGGACAAGGACATTATATGTTTATAATTTTTCCTTCAAATTTTGATGATGTCTCCCACCTAGCAGACTTTGAAAAAATATTATAGTTGTTTTTCTTAATTAAAACTACACTTTAAAATAATTGTTGTAGGTGGCAGGGGATAAAAGTTCAGACCCACACTTATTTTTCTCTATATAAGCAAAGAGATAAATAGATATTTAATGCTGGAGTACTTTAGCACATAGCAACGTTCCTCAAAATATTCCTAGGGAGCAATTTAACACACCATTGTCTATACTCTATTAAGCAATGAGTATTTCTGAAAGAAAAAATTAAATACCAAATACTATGCAACATGTTGTATTAAAAAATAAAATTTTAATATATTTTTGTTGATTTCAAAGAAGAATGTATTGTTATTGATTTCAGGAAGAGAAAGATGGGAACGCTGATAATGAGAATCATCCATCAGCTGCTTCCTGCATGCTGCCTACCAGGAATTAAGCCCACAACTCGGGCCTTCACCCTGACTGGGAATCCAACAGTGACCTCCTGGTTCACTACCAAACCACCAAACTACACCAGCTGGGCAGATATTATAACTGGTTTTCAAATTGTGGCCCTTGTAGTACCTGAACCAGGATCACCTATAGTATTTGATAAAATACCAATATCTGTGTCCTACCACAAACTTATTTGATGAAACTCTCATGGAGAGGGGAGCAAACCCATTTTGGAGAAGAAATACCAAGGATGCTTGTTCTGTTTGAAATGGTTGAGAAAAGAGCAACGGTTAGCAATGGCTGAGAACGGACCAATTAGTAAATGTCTAGTAGTTAGCACATTATAAATAACTATTAATTAATGAAAAATTGAATATCCAAACACCTCACCAAATGCTCCACAAAAGAAGAGGAATGCCATGGGATGATGAAAGGCAGTTACCGAAGCTCCTTTAGAATGCCATCTTGCTGTAAGTGGGAATACTGAGATAGAAACCAGACTATAAAATATTGATGGATTATTGACCAGAGGTGGCAGAGGATGATAAAAACAAATTAACTGAAAACACAAAGGAGCTATCTGACACCATGTCATGGAAAAGAGCTTCGATACTATCAACATTAATGAGAAATCACCACTGAAATATCTTTTCCATATCAGAATTATATTCATTTCTGTCTCATAGAGACAAGAGACAGTTTCATTTGTCCTTTCACAATGATATTTTCTAGAGAGCAATAAAAGTGCACTTTTGCAAGATGATTCTAAATACAGACACTTTCTGTTTTTGAAAGTTCATAGACACCGCTTTGCTCTTACAAAAAAAATAAAAACAACTTACATTATACCTGATTTCGCTAACTGAAAGAAATCTGAAGAGGATTTTCACTTTTATATAAAAAAAAGTGACAAAGGGGAAGAAAGCATTCAGCATTTGTTTTGCGATGAGCTGGTATAGAGGCAGCTGCACACCCCAAGCGGTGCAAGTGGCGCCACCAAACTTCTTCCCAGGAAACTGCACTCAGCATCAAGCTGCCATCCCTTTGAACTGTGTCTGGGAGCATCTCCGCTTTATCTCAATGTACTTTCTGCATCTGTTATCAAGATGCGTCCCAAGGTGTCACAAAAGCCTAAGAGACCTTGTAAGGGTATTATGTTTAGTAAAATTGAATTAATTAAGTGTATTTGATGTGATTCAGTAGTTGTTTTTAGGTATGAGAACAGTAAAAAAAATTTTTTTCATATAGATTAATGCTAATTGCCTTTTCTCCTTAAGTTATTCTAGCTTAGGAAAAGCTCGGTAGGAATAGTTTTCTTTTGGATTGCTGGGGAAGCCTATATAAATCTCATGATCATTAGAGGCAATGGTACTGGGAGTTACCACAGCCTCTGATTTGTGCAGTAGTCCAATAGTTGAGCTGTTCGGGAAAGCCTAGGATTGTAATAACTATGTATAATGTCAGACGGTAACTAGATTTATTGGGATGATCATTAGATAAGTTATAAATAATGCCCAATCACTGGGTTATACACCTGAAACTAATATAATTCCAATTATAATTTTAAAAAATTAAAAATATTTTTGAAAATCAAAATGCCCCAATATATATAATGCTTTTTTAATACTTATGCCTCATCCTCTCCTTCTCTTGTCAAACAAATGTGGCAATCTTTTGTAAGCTTAAGATCACATTCAGAAGAAGCATTCTTTGGATGAGGCTTGCCTATAAGAAGAGGATGAAGTCCATCTGGCAACTTATAGAATGGTCCAGACATGTCTGTCACTGTGATGGTTATACTTCATGTAAACTCCATAATTCTTTATAAAATCATCTAATCTGCTTCAATTGCAAAAATGTTGGGACTTTGTTTTTTAAAATATATTTTATTGATTTTTCTACAGAGAGGAAGGGAGCGGGATAGAGAGCCAGAAACATCGATGAGAGAGAAATATCAATCAGCCGCCTCCTGCACACCTCGCATTGGGGATGTGCCTGCAACCAAGGTACATGCCCCTGATCAGAATCGAACCTGGGACCCTTGAGTCCACAGGCCAATGCTCTATCCACTGAGCAAAACTTGCCAGGGCTGTTGGGACTTTTATTAAGTTACAAATATATGTTGATTATATATAATTGTATCTTATTACTTTAGAATAAAGAATGCTAACTCCTATCTCTTTGATAATTTTCTTTACCTTTATTTGGATTGTTTCTATACAAAACTCATGTACAGTTCTTCCCTATCATGCCCTTTTCATCTGATTAAATACAAAATCTACCAAAGTTGAGCTTCCTAAGATAGATAATTCTCTTGTCTAGCACTTGAGTGGGTGTCAGTTTTAACATTGCAGATAGAGTGGTATTACCTACAGGCAAACACTACAGTGTTTCTAAAATAATATTTTAGAAACAAAAGTAAAAAGATCATGAAAAAGAAGAGGATCATATACAAAAGTGGAGTCAGCTGCACAAGACAAAAGGAAAAATCATTTTTATTTGATTTGTGTGTAGAGGAGACCCAGAGGAGAATAACAAAATCACAATATTTAGCAAAAAATAATTTGGGAACTCCTTTTCAGACAACTGATTTGGAGAGGAACTGGGGAAGGGAATTTTTACACTTAAGAAAAAGTTAATCAAAGTCTGTATTACTTTGTGTAATGGCAGAAAATAACAACTGGCCAGACTTTAATTAGGGAGGAGAGTACGTAGTACAAGTGGCATGCACATAATCAAGTCATACAACTTTATTGCCCTGGCCCTATGCCAGCCACCCTGTGATTCTGTATCCATGCTGAGTTGGAGGATTAGAGGACTCTTGATCTATACCTTTTAATATAACTAAGGCATATGAAAAAGGGTGAACCCTTCTTGAAAGGAAATTTGTAAGGATACTATCTAAGCACCAGGAGAAGAAAATTGAAGCCGAACACACTTGTGAAGTTATTCTGAATAAATTTGGATGTATTCATCTATAATGCTAAAAGTGTAATATGCTTATGTCCTTCCAGACAGAGCCAGGGCTGCCAGGGAAGCCCGGGTCCCTGGTGCCAGAGGAAGCCGGTGCCAGCAGCTGGGGGAGGGAAGGCCTACTCTGCACGAGTTTCATGCATCGGGCCTCTAGTATAGACATAAAACTGCTCAACTGCTCTAGGCAAATTTTATGCCCTGCTTAATTTCTATACCCACAGTAGAGAACAAAATGCATTGTTACTGGGACTTTCCCCAATTTTCTGCCTCTCCATGTAATCTTTGTGATTTTTTTCATATCTATTCCCATTATGTAGATATTTTGTTTACCAATAAATCAAACATACAAAAACTCCCTGGAATAGGTAGTGGCTTTATAAGTATTGGATATATGAACACTTTTTAGCAATGACTTTTACATCAAAATTACATCTTCCAAAATATACAGTATATCTTGTGTCTTGTCTCCATATAAAGTATTTGCTGACACTTAAACCAATCATAACAATCATAAAAAACAACATCAGGGACCACTTTGTAAAATATATGATTGTTTAACCACAATGCTGTACACCTGAAACTAATAAAAATAATATTGAATATAAACTGTAACTAAAGAATAAAAAAATTTAAAAGTTATTCTAAATTACATCTGGATCATAAGATACATGAGAAAGCAAAATCAAAGTAGAAATATAAATAATATTAATGCCACAGGAAAAACCTCAGTAAATAAAATCATAATTCAAAGATAAAACCTTTTTTGCCCTAACCGGTTTGGCTCAGTGGATGGAGGGTCCCAGGTTCAATTCCGGTCAAGGGCATGTACCTTGGTTGTGGGCACATCCCCAGTGGGGAGTGTGTAGGAGGCAGCTAAATCGATGTTTCTCTCTCATTGATGTGTCTAACTCTATCCCTCTCCCTTCCTCTCTGTGAAAAATCAATAAAATATATTTTTTAAAAAGATAAAACCTTTTCTATGTGAAAGCTTAATTTCCAAAGTGCATAACAAGATGGACAATGGAGTACTTTAATTTGACTCACAAGGATATCTTTGATTTTCATTAATTTTTTTACTATATTGAAAAATACAGTTAATTAGGTATTTTAAAGCTTTTTGATTTTTATATTATAGTTAAATACAAGTTAAATATCATAGTACTTTAAAAGAGATTTATTAAGTTGACATATATAATGGAATAAGGTAGCATCAATGCATAAAGAAGCTGATTAATAATCAAAAAGAGAGTTAGTATGTAAGAAAGCATAGTGATAAATACAAATCCTTCTTAAGAATATGTATAAAAATGATGCTAATGAAACAATGTGAGCAAAAATAAGAAGCCATGAATACTATGCAATGATTGGTATTGGCCAGTAATTTGGTGGGAAAGTGTACAGCACATATAAAAAATTCTGCCCCTCTGGTGTTGCTCAGTGGTTGAGCATTGACCCATGAACTAGAAGGTCACAGTTCAATTCCCAGTCAAGGCACATGCCTAGTTTCAGGCTAGATCCCCAGTGAGGGGCATGCAGGAGGCAGCAGATCAATGATTCTCTCTCATCACTGATGTTTCTATTTCTCCCGCTTCCTTCTTCTCTGAAATCAATAAAAAAATATTTTTTAAATTTAAATTCATTGTACCTTATTTTGAATAACCACAATGTAGAGTCTAGTGTTTGATACAGAATATAATTATAAAATTTTTTGAAACATTTAATACCCCGATATGGGTAAGTTCAAAGTGTTATTAGATCACATGGAAAAGCCCTCCTCAAACTCAAGGAGTTACTAAGGCTTCGCAGAAGAGGTAAGATCTAAGATGATTCCTGAGTAGTGATTAGGTGTCTGGTTTGGGATGTATTTGGTGGAAGCAGGAGGGCATATTCAGAGGAAGTAATTGGCAAGAGATAGAGATATTAGTGAAAAGTGACAAATTTAGATAAATGCTTTTAGATACCTTTTATGCAAGAGCATAATATGTTTCTGAGATTATGATGGAAGTGAGAGGTTTAAGGGAAACAATGAAAGCTAAATCTAGAGAGGTAAGGAAGAAAAAAGGTCACAGAAATATTTTATAACAGTTCAAGATAGCAGTTTGTTCTGACAGCAATTGAGAGCCCATTAAATAACTTTCAAAAGTATAGTAATCATATTTAAGTAATTTTTTAAAAGATGTGGGTGTATTATCAATGAATTTGGAGAAAAACTATACTTGAAGGTTACCAGTTATGAGACTCCCACCATAAATCAAGAGAGAAATAATGTCCTATACAGCAAAGAAAATGGCAGTGATATGGGAAAAATGACAACAAGAGACAGACTTGAAAAATATTACAGAAGAAAAATCAATAGGACCTAATGGTTGATTCAACTCAGGTGGGGATAGTGGTGATAGTGGGCAACTGGAAAAACTAAAGAAAAGTCAGAAAAATCCACATTGGTGAAACCATTCAACAAGGCAAAAAGGAGATTTAAAAAATTTAGTTTGAACTTAATTGGAACTGCCTCCTGGGCAACCAATCTGAGAGTTCTCCTAGGCAGTTAATTACATATGTTTGGAGCTTGAGTATGGATAATGGAGTACTTTAATTTGACTCTCAAGGATATCTTTGATTTTCATTATTTTTTTTACTATATTGATAAATACAGTTAATTAGATATTTAAATCTTTTTGATATTTATATTATATTGATCAAGGTTGTAAACATAGATCTGGAAGACAGCAACACATAAATGGTTGTTTATCATATTGGAATTGATGAGAATATCTTGGAAAATGAATAAATGGTGAACAGAAATATGCTTGTGAAAGAACCACAGGGGACACCAGACTCTGTGGGACAGAGGAAGAAAGTTGAAAAGGAGGCTGGAGAGAGGGCCAGGGAGATAGAAAACTCCAGAGGATGCATGTCACAAAAGACACAAGTGAGAGTGGTAAACGTAATGAAAGTTATTGGAGGTCACCTAATCTACTCTATAAAAGCAAAATATTAAAATTAACCGTTTCTCCGAGACGGGTAAGCCACGCCCACCAGCCAATCAGAGCGGCTGTATGCAAATTAGCCCAGCCAACATGGCGGCTGCCACTCACGGACCTGAGTAAACAGCCCTTTCCATTGCGGCAGGAGCGAAAGTGAAGCTGCGCTCACTCAGCTCAGCTCCGATTAAACTGCCTCTAGCAAAACACATATTTGAAACATTTGAAACAATGTAACAATCATAGAATCCTCCGGAGCTGAAGGAAAGAGCAGCTCCGGCCTAACCAGTAAAAGTAACAATTGTTTCATTATAGACGCTGCGAGGTGAGGCAGAGGAGGCTTCAGTTAGTTAGAAGGCCGCCTTAAAGGAACAGTGTATCAATTATAGAAGATAACCCCAGGCCTTCAAG
>PVJC01053262.1:0-10878 GCA_004026665.1 Murina feae | reverse complement strand
TTTTCTAAGTTGTGTACTATGATAGTCTTATCTAATTTTCTCTTAGCACAATCTTTTTTTCCCTTTGTAGTACCATTATTCCAAAACACCCACCTAGCAAAACCATACCATTGATTACTGGGTAATGCTATCATTTAATTTCTTTCTTTTTATGCTCAGGTTACTGAAAGCTACTGAGAATGGTCAGAATGCAGTTCAGCCAGTCCAACTTTCAGCGGTGGGGGCCCACCAGGTATTTGCGATGGTGGGCCACCCAGCTGGAAACGTCCATGCCTGCACTCACCAGCCATCCCACCCCCCAGTGCACGAACCCTGAGGGGGCTGTGGCCAGCCTGTAAACAGCCCTCAGCCCCTCACCCAGGCTGGCCATGCATGCCAGCAGGTGGACATCCCCCCCGAGGGGTCCCAGACTGTGAGAGGGCACAGGCCAGGATGAAGGACCCCCTCCTCCCCTCGCCAAGTGCACAAATTTTTGTGCACCGGGCCCCTAGTCATCTATAAAAGAGGAATATCAGAAGTCCTAACCCATAGGGTCCTTCTAAGTATTCATGGAGATAATCTATGTGGCAAGCTGAGCACTTAGCCTGGCACAGAATATGAGTTCAATACATGCCCCCATCATCATTAGCACTGTGGCTTTCTCCCTATCCCTGGGTGTTGTTATAGTTTTTCTTCTATGAATTGCTATATAAGTCAACATTTCTTAATCCAAAATTAGGTGGCTGCTAGTTAATTTTTGTCTACAGATCTTGCTTTGCCAACTAGAGTCAAAGTTATAAGGGTATAAACTACAACTCAGTTTTTTGTTCCTCCTCCTAATGGTTATATTATTAATGTTGTGAGTAACAAGAGTCACTTTCACCATTTATTTAATTTACATTAGGCATTGTGCTTGTTGTTTTTAATATATTTTATCAGTTGATCTTTATATAGGCAAACATGACAAGAGGGAATGTTTTCCCTTTTAGAGTTAAGAAAACAAAAGCAGAATAGGTTGTAAAACAGAGACTAGTGCACAGAACAAATGTTTCCCTGCTTTTAATTTTAGTCCTATAGCCTGGCCAGAGCCAAAGGCATACATGCCCCAACATGGTCCCTGACTTTGAGAGGGTTATGGTGTTAGCTGGAAAAACAGAAAGCTAACCAAATAATGACAGTATTTTGATTTTTGTCATGTTAGATCCCTGATGTTAAAGAAACAGAAGAACTGAGTTTAGAGAAGTGAATGGAAACACTCACAAAGCATTCTACGTGAAGGGGGAATATCTGCAGAGGTGTGGGAGAGGGTGGAGTGTAGGGAAGCATATATAAAGGTCCCATTGAAATGTCTAACAATGGGAAAAAAGTGAAGTGTCTCATTCCAAATGAAAAGATTTAGACTTTCACTAGTAATGGGAAATCACAGAAGGGTTTTAAGCAGATGGGGTTGGGATGGGCATGGATGAAAGGGGAGGCAATGATATAATCAGATTTGATTCTAGAATCAAGCACTTTCAGAAGCACTTTGGAAGACAGATTTCATGGGCTCACAATGGAGTTTGTTGAGTTATCCAAAATATCGGCAGGAGGAAGAAAGACAATGGGGTAGCTGAAAGAGATATTTAGGAGGTAGAAATAATGATGGAGACTATTCATGGACTATCACTTATGAAGGAAGAATCAAGGAAGAGGTTTATCTTAAGTATTCCACTTTCATCTTCTGATTCCCTAACTTTGGGCTACAGTGAAAGAAAGTATTAATAAGAAAAATTTCTGAAAAAAACCTAGAGAGCCAATTGCCTCATATGATCAATTAGAGGCCTGGCACACAAAAATTTCTGCACTCGGGGGGGGGGGTGTCCCTCAGTCTAACCTGTGCCCTCTCACAGTCTGGGACCCCTCAGGGGATGTCCACCTGCTGGTTTAGGCCTGCTCTCCAGGCGATCAGGCCTAAGCTGGCAGTCAGACATCCCTCTGGCAGCCTAGGAGCCCTCGGAGGATGTCCACTTGCTAGCAGGGAGCAAGCCTAAGCTGCAGTCAGATGTTCTTAGTGCTGCTGAGGAGGCAGGAGAGGCTCCTACCACCACCACTGTACTGTCAGCTGGCAGCCTGGCTGAGCAGAGTCCCCCCTGTGGGAGCGCACTGAGCAGCTCCTGCATTGATTGTGACATACACTGACCAGTCATTCCAAGTCTTTCTGCTGTTAGGCTCAATTTGCATATTATCCTTTTATTATATAGGATATAGGATAGAGGCCTAGTGCACAGGTAAGGGGTCAGCAGGTTAGCCCTGAAGGGTGTCCCGGATCACGGTGGGGGTCCCACTGGGGTGCCTGGCAAGGCCTGACTGAATGAGGGGCTGAGGGCCGTTTTCAGGCTGGCCACATCTCCTTCAAGTGGGGTTCCCCACTGGGGTGCCTGGCCAGCCTTGGTGAGTGGCTGATGATCGTTTGCAGGCTGGCAAAGCCCCCTATCAGGGATCCTCACCCTATGGGGATGTGACCAGCCTTGGTGAGAGGCTGAGGGCCATTTTCAGGCTGCCCATAGCCCCTTCAGGGTTGGGGGGTACCACTGGGATACCTGGCCATCCTGGGTGAGGGGTTGATGGCTTTTTTCAGGCTGGCCATGACCCTCAGCGACACAAGCTCCCAGAGTCTCCTTTTTTTTCTTTTTTCCCCCCTGAGATTTATTTATCTTCTATAACTTTATAGCCTTGAGTGGAGCCCAGGGCTTCCAGGGCTGGCAGGAAGCCTGGCTTTCTCCATCACCGGGGGCAATCCAAGCCTCCTGCTCACTCCAGCTTCGTGGCCACCACAATCTTAGTTGGGTTAATTTGCATAGTCACCCCTGATTGGCTTGTGGGTGTGGCTTGAGCATAGTGGAGGGATGGTCAATTTGCATGTTTCTCTTTTATTATATAGGATACCTCTGTTTTGCTCTTGGAAACTTTATGGAATAAGTGAAATTCTTAAAACAATCACAGAGCTTATCCAGGACTCCAAAACATGGAATAAATGGCCCAATAGAATCAGGCCCCTGTCTGCATCTTCTGCTCTGCCTGTGTCTCTCTTGTTCCCCTATAGTTCACCAGGCACCAGCTGCACTGACCTCCTGTTTGTTCCTTAAACTCAGCTTGTTTCTCCAGTGGAATGCCCTTTCCTGAGCTTCCCTTACTGCTGGATCCTAACTCAAAGGTCAGAGGCTTTTTGTAACCACTTATCTAAGGTGGACCTCTCTCCTCTGCCATCCCATTACCCTCTATGATTTATTGCATAATTTGCCCCTCTCCCTGCAAGTGTCTTATTTGATTTCCCACTGGTTGTCTCCACTAATTAGAAATTCAGCCTCTCAGTGCAGGTATCTTATTACTTTTTTATTTGCTTTCGCCTTGCTCACAGTTGAGCCACAAATGCAGGGCCCAGCATATAATAAGCACTCACTAAACACCGAATAACTAAACTGTTTTAACTGTCCAGAATATAACTGTGACTACTTTACAATGTGCTTTCAAATTCCTCACGCCCCTGACGCAAATTCAACAAGAATAACTAGGCTCATTGTACACAGAAAAAAACTGGGACTTAACAAAGTTGCCTGACTTTGCAAAATCACATAACTAGTAATTGCAGGTGCAATAAAAAGAACTTAATTCTCTGTATCATTAAAAAACTACAGACACAGTGATTTTTTTAAATTTACTACCAAAGGAATAACGATTAAAGGTCAAGTTAACTATAAAAGAAGTTGTTAGTTCATTATTTTACAGAAAAGGAAATAAAATCCAGATATTTAATATGGTTTGAGGAATTTCAGGATTTCACTAAGATTTTTCCGCATCAAAATTCATTTAAAAGGGCATTGGAATGGAGGAGATGGTTCTATGCATGAAAGCAATAATGTATAAAGACATCAATTTAATCTGTTTGTTGAAACAAATGCAAATGCCTATGTATTTACTTAGTTTATTCACCCTCTTTTTCCTGGATATAACAGCATTTAGGAAAATGACAATTATTTTCCCTTTCAATTTTATTCCTTTCAGTTGAATAACTGCTCATTTGCCTCTTTAGTTTATTTTTGTCAAGAATAGAAATGGCATTAATTTGGGTATTTGTGCATTTTTGCATGCACTAACACATAGATGCTCAATAGCTCTCATCAAGATCCTGAAAGGAAGGTTGGTAAAAACCACTTAAAATAATTTGAGACTGTATACCAGGAAATGATCTTTTTGGCAAGTTCTCAATTCTTTTTTTTTTTATCCTTTTATTTTGCAGTAGCAAATTTTTAAAAATATATTCATGTTAACTAAATTCCTTCCAGGATTCAGAAATTTCCCTTTTTATTATGAATTTAATCTATTTTGCTTAATAATATATTTTCCTCAATTTATTTTGCTTAATAATATATTTTCCTATGTCAGAGATTTGTAAAATAGCCAGTGAGTTATTAAAGTGATATTTGAACTTAAACAGAATCAAATTCATGTTTACCTATGAATTTAAAAGTTCTTTTTCTGGTTATTTCAAAGAAAACTTGGTAAATTAATAGTCATTTTACTCTTACAAGCCAATGACGTGTAACAACTTTTAGAATAGCTTTACCATTGCCAATCTCTCTTCATTTCTGTGCTACCAGTAGTATGTATTAAGATTAAAAAATAATTATAAATACACACTAAAACTCATACTAATTATATATAACAAATTGTTTATAATAAAATATCTCTTAGAAGTAGTCACACTTTGTGGGGTTGGTAAAGGTTTCCCCAGAAATATGGAGTCGGCAAGATTATTCAGGGAAAGTAATGAATGTGGATGTCACATAAGCCCCCTTCAGTTCAAAAGGTTATCTCCTTTAGTGTTGAAAGGAAACCACTGGATAGAGAAGGTGAATGGTAACACTTGAATTAAAAAGTACTTACAGGTAGATCAGCAAATCAGAGAATTTTGGAGCTGGAAGAAGCCTTAAGAGTCATGAAACCGAATCCCCTTGTCTTATAAATGAGGAAGCAGAGAAGCAGAGAAGTGGAGGAATGTTCGGAGATCACAGTTAACAAAGGCAGGGCCATGACAGAAATGAACTTACGGGAAGAGAGCAGGTGTGCACGTCAAGGGCCACAAATACTATCTGTTAATTCTGGAGGAGTTATTCCCCCCTCAAAGCCTTAGTGTCCTGATGCAGGGCAGGTGGACCTGTCTACCTCCTGGAGGCAATGGCTGCTCCTGGCTTGGGCAGTTCTCCCATGGATCAGCATTGTTCTCCCATGGATGCTCTCACTGAACTGAATATGCACTAGGGCACTGCTGCTAGGCCAGAATCGGAAAAGCTCTGGAAACATCCTCAGACCATCTCCCTTTGTATTTACGTATTTTTCATTTCACTTTTACATAATGTTATATTTACAGTAGAGTTGCATAGATACTACAGTGTGCTTCTGTAGAGTTGTCACACAGCTTCCCTAATATTCACACGTTACAACCATGCTACAGTTAATAAAAATAAGAATCAACATTGGCATAATACTTTGTCATTGAAATGCTACCATTAACTACAGCATTTATTTAGATTTCTCCAATCTGTCTACTATTGTCCTCCCTCTGTTCCAGGAAACCACACTGTCTTAGGCCTTAAAGCTAATTCAGATCTACTCATCAAAATCCAGGGGCTCTCAGGTAAGCAGAGGCCATGGTAAATGGATCCACTTCATACATTCCAGTTAGTGCCACAGGCTTGTATGAGTCAAGCCACCACCCATTATAAGATTAAAATGCCTTTAGTTCTTCAAGGACCCACTTAGCATGGCACAGACACTATGCTCTGTTTTTAACTTAAATCTTGACGTAACAGGTAAAAACCCATAGATATGGGCCCTTTGATTAACATGCCCTGGCGTTCCTATTTTCCTCCTTGGAGAATTACACATTTCTGTTCCTAAGGACCAAGCCACAAAGACATAACCTTTAAATTAAGGGGAAAAAAAGTTCTGCCAACATAAATCAGACAGTTCTAAGACAGGCCACACATTTATAGAAGAAGTAGAAGGTTATTCCCCAGCTTGGAAATGACCTAAGCAGACACCTAACGGATGATGCGTGGCAGCATTTTAAAAATGTCCACCCAAGAACTAATTCCAAGCCCTGCAAAGAGAAAGCTATTGTGGAGGACTATGGAAAAGCAGCAATTTCTTCTCCTGCAAAAGCCACGTGAGGATGGATGGGGAGATGGAACATGATTACAGCCTGGAGCTTGGCCAGGGCAGGAGGGTAACGAGGTGATGGTCTCTGCCTGTCTTAACCAGTGACTTTCCTGATGTGACTGATGTTCTAATGCACCTTCTCCTAATTCGTTTTACCTGGCACTGTGCTGTAGCTAGAACAAAGCAAGGAGGACGACAAACAGGCTTCCTGGCACCACTGGATTGTCAGAGAGAAGTCACTGATCAGACAGGCCTAATTCTGGAAGTTCTGGCTGTAACACAAGCACTGGCTTCCTGGGGGAGTGCTGAGAACAGTGTCATCTGCCTGCCATTCCATTCTTTCTGACTGCGGCAGGAACCAAAATGGTAACATTTACTGAGGACTTGCTCTGCTAAGACACTTGGCCAGGGGCTTTGGATGTCTAGCAGGGTCAGAATGTACCCACTGCAACTCAGGGGGGCAAAAGAAATCCCTACTCTTCACTTTCCAACTGATCTCATCCCGCTTCCAGTCCCCTTCCCCAAGCATGGGGCATGCAATCTTTGTCTCCTGAGAGAAATTCATCTTTTTATTCTGGCTTGACACTTAGTTTTCTTTCAGTGATTACAACTTATTTCAGAGATTTTCCTTACTTATGTACTGAGCCCAAAAGAAACCCTTACTCCACCTCATGACCGAGAGGGAGCTGTGTTCAGGGCCTGATTAGCTCTGTGGTGTCTCTATGGTGTTGTGTATGGACAGTTCACTAACCAGCTAAGGCCTGGCGACTCCTCCTTTGTGACTCTACCACCCCGTAGTGCTCAGCTGTGCAGCTTCCCTAGGGCCTGAATAAGAAGCTCCTGATCACCCACCTGTTGGGAGCCTTCTAGCTAATACCTGTATCCCCCTCAGCTCTCTGAGGTGCTTGGCAATTCTAGATCCCCATCAGATTATGACATTTAATATCTCAGAAACAGCAGATCCACCATGGCTTAGACCTGTACCTAGCAACTGCCCTCCAGTTCCTGTGCCTCCTCACAGGACACTCCCACTCAGCAAGCATGCAGCAGATCATGCCAGATGACTGTCCACAGACCGCCATGGCTTTCCGTATAACTTATAATAAAACCCACAATTCTGGCTGAGGCCCAGAAGGTTCCACATGGTCTGAAATGTGCCCTTCCTCTGCCTCCTTGATGACTAATTTACCAATTCTCCTTTGTTTATTCAGCCTCAGCCACACCGCTTCCTTCCTATTCTTCCAAAAAGCCAAGCACGCCCCGACCTCAGGGCCTTTGCACAGGCTCTCATGCTGTTTATTCCACTTGAACATGTCCCTCCAGATCTCACATGCTGATCCATTGCTTTCTCGGGCAACCTTTTGTTTACCCTATTTGAAATAGCACCCCACCCCAATTCCTCCATCCCCTGCTTTATTTTTCTTCACAGCTCTTTGCACAACCTGACATTTTTATATAGTTATTTGCTTGTGTGTAGTTCGTGCCCCTCCAACCACAATATAAATCAAGAAGAAGAAGAAAAAAAGCAGATTTCTCATATTTGACTCATTAAACAACCCTCTGAGGCAAGTTTTAAAATTGCTATTATTTCCATTGTACAGATGAAGAAATTACCTTCAGTGAGTCCCAGTGATCTGCGGAGGCTTAAATAATGAAAATTATTGTCCCTCAACCCAACGGAGCCCCAGAGGAGTGAGTAGTAAGTAGGCCTGCAGCTACTCAGCAATAATCACCCCACTGCCTGTAAACAAACCTCCTCCGAGGAGGCCAGTTCATTTGTCAAGTGGTCAAAGCAGCAGCTGGCTTGCAGATAATCAAGGAGCCTGGGGGCAATTAGTTCCCACATTTTGACAGTGAGAGAGTGGGGAGGCCTCAGCACTTTAGGAACTGCTGTCAGGTGGGGAAGTTCTTTATTGGGCCTGGAGATCAGGTGTGTCCCTTGTCAGCCGTTTTGATTCCTACAGACAAGGACAGCCGTCCTTAGCCTCCTTTCCTGCATTGCCACACTCGAGGATGTGCAGACAGCAGTGCAAAGACTCCTGGTCCCAGCCCTGTGGCAGCTGAGGATACCTGCCTATTTTTCCTTGCGAGCCCATCCTCGCCCTGTTCCTCTCCTCAGCTCCCAGAGTGCCTGGCCCAGAGCAGTGCTCAATAAATCTGTTACAGTGAACTGCCAGCACACTTCATTAGTCCAGGCCCCGCGTTCTTATCTGTCCAGTGGGGACAGGGAAGCTCCCTACAAGGATTATTAGATTGAACAAATAAAAACAAATGGGTTTTTTTCTTAATAGCACACCCTAGGTGCATTGGTTTTCTTTCACGTTAAAAAGTAAGACAAGTGTGTTGGGGGCCTGTCAGGAGGAATGGCATTACTCGTCAGGGAAGAGCGTGTTAGTGAAGGGAAGGTTCAGGTTTTCATGGGAGCGATGCATTCATTCAGGGTGGTGAAACTCTAGAGAAGGAGGAAAATAAACTGAACTTTCCACCCAAGGAGTTTAATAAATATTCCAGCCCTAGTCGGTTTGGCTCAGTGGATAGAGTATCAACCTGCGCACTGAAGGGTCTTGGGTTCGATTCTAGTCAAGGGCACATGCCCTGGTTTCAGGCTTGATCCCCAGCCTAGGGTGTGCAGGAGGTAGCTGATCAATGATTCTCTCTCGTTATTGATATTTCTATCTCTCTTTCCCTTTCCCTTCCTCTCTGAAAGCAATAAAAATATATTTTAAAAATAAGAATTTCAGTTTGCTCAATCTAAGCCCCCCAAATTATATTGCCAATTGAAATAATAAAATTGTGCAACATTAGTCTACTACAGTAATCCCACTTCTAGGAATATATCCCAAGAAACCAGAAACACCAATCAGAAAAGACATATGCACCCCTATGTTCATAGCAGCACAATTTACCATAGCTAAGATTTGGAAACAACCTAAGTGCCCATCAGCAGATGAGTGGATTAAAAAGCTGTGGTACATCTAAACAATGGAATACTACACTGCTATAAAAAAGAAAGAACTCTTACCATTTACAACAGCATAGATGGACCTGGAGAGCATTGTGCTAAGTGAAATAAGCCCGTCAGAGAAAGAAAAATATCACTTGATCTCACTCATTTGTGGAATATAATGAACAACATAAACTGATGAACAAAAATAGATCCAGAGACATAGAAGTATCAATCTTCAGAGGGAAGGCGTGGAAGGGTGGGTGGGGGGTAAGAGATAAATCATCCCTGACCGGTTTGGCTCAGTGGATAGAGCACCAGCCTGCAGATTCAAGAGTCCTTAGTTCGATTCTGGTCAAGGGTATGTACCTTGGTTGTGGGCACATCCCTAGTGGTGAGTGTGCAGGAGGCAGCTGATTGATGTTTCTCTCTCATAGATGTTTCTAACTCTCTATCCCTCTGTCTTCCTCTCTGTGAAAAATCAATTATATATGTGCATATGAGCAGAACCACAGACACTAGAGGGGTAAGGGCATGTGCTGGGGGGTGGGGTGGCAAATGGGGGAAAAGGAGGCATATTTGATCCTATATGTAATACTTGAAACAATAAAGAATAAAAAAACAGTACTTACTTGTTTTAACAAGACAGGAAAAAGAGACAGTTTTATTTTTCTTCTAGTTATCACATGCTAATTTACTTTGTGCTAGGTATTTGGTAAATGCTTTATATGGGTGATCTCATTTGTTCCTCACAAATCATCCTATCATGTTTGTTTGTTTTTCCCATTTCTCTGAGACAGAGCTGAAGTCCCTTGCTCAAGGTCAGAGCTGAGAGATGGAGCTGGAAATCAAGTCCACCCACTGTGACAGGCAAGCCACCATACTGCCTCCCTGAAAACAACCAAAATGAACTGTCTGTGACCTAGCCATCCATGCATCCACCCATTCATCTATCCATGCATTCATTCATCCATGAATCCAACAAAGATTTATGAGCACCTACCCCATGGAAAGCTCTATTGCAGTTGCTATGGAATGCAACAAGGAGAAAACAGTTCTGCATCATGGAGTTTGTGATCCAGTGTAGAATAACAGCATCAAACAAGTAATTACACAAATAAACACAGAATTAAAAGTTACTATAAGTATAGGGAAGGGAAATTGCAGGGTACGATAGGAATAATGAACACCACAGAGAGTCACAGGGAGCAAATGTAGATGGTCCAGTGGGAAGAGAAGTCAGGAGGATGCTCTGAAATGAATCTTACATGAGAACAGAGCAGCCAGGGTGACTGGACGGATTGTTGAGGCTGAGTGTGATCTGAGTCCACCTGAGGAGGAGAAATAAATCAGAAAAGAGTGGACAAGAAGTGAAAAGAATGGAGAACGAGCAAGAGAGAAGGATAAAGAGAGAAAGACTACTAAAGAAAAGCTTAAAATCACTGCCTCACTGTGGGGTGTAATTGCCTTTATGGTGTAGGTGTTAGAACAATTTACAAGTTATGACAATGAAGAACATCATGTCCCAGGTATGACTAAGTTCATTTTTCCAGTGGAAAGGATGTGAGTAATGTAGAGCAGCTGAGCACAGAGAAAATCCAAAGTTCTCTAACTGCACGCCACCTCACCCCCCCAACACACACACACACCACACACACCACACGCACACGCACACCACACACACCACACACACACCACACACATGCACACCACACATACACCACACACACCACACACACACACTACACACGTACCAC
>PVJC01053261.1:0-10857 GCA_004026665.1 Murina feae | reverse complement strand
TATTTCGCTTTTATTAGTTTAGATAATAAAGACCATTACAAAATGATAAACATAAACAAATACAGAGACAGAGCAGCCTTGAACAGACTATCATCCTACAGCTGGAAGGCTGGGGAGGGTTGGGGGAGAATTAAGAAATCAACTGAAAGACTTGCATGCATGCATAGGAGCATAATCAATGGACACAAGAATCTGGGGGTTAGGGAGGAGGGGGGAAGGGCAAGGGGAAAAATGGAGATCTATCTATCATTTGTTGTAATACTTATCTATCATTTGTTGTAATACTTTAAGCAATAAAAAAATAAAAATAAAATTATAATTCAAAAAAAAAGCTACAGAGACAGCAAATGTAAGGCTAGAAACTGATTTTCACATGTAGTTTTTAAATAAAGAACATATCTCTCAGTTGATTATTACAGCCAAGACTAGCTGTACTTCTTAAGAAGCTTCAGAAATCATAAGACAGGCAGAGCCAGCTTGAGTGACACTCTAGATAAGTACTTCCCAACAGTCAAAAACCCCATGGAGGCTGAAGGACTGAAATTTTGACACATGTAAAAGCTGTGAGTTCACAAAAAGATTGATGCATAGCCTTCTGGGACAAAGAGAACACGATAGTGGGCGCTGACACACCAACAGTATGCTCAGGGAGTCCCCTCCGCCATGGAAATCTGGGTATATGTGGGCTTGCCCCAGAGGAAACCAACCCAGAAGCCCCTGAGAGAGGTGTACTGGGGAGGGGTACTAGGGTTACTAACCAAGAAAAAATAGGTCCCAGCAGGGGCAGGTCACTTTTTTTTGTCCCATCAGTTCTTAACTTTTGTGAAGAGTTAAGAATAGAGTTAGTCTTTCTAAGGTGTTTTCTTCTGGAGCCTCTCCCCGTGTCCTGGGCAGTGGACGCGGGGACAGTCTCCTTGCTTGGAGATGGGATTTCATGCCGCAGATGGTTCTGAGACGCTGGCACAGAGGATGACTTGCACAATGAATCGCCACAAAACCACTGCTTAAGTCCAGCCCCTGGGCTCTTTTTCTGCTCTGTAGTCCAGAACATCTCTTTAAAAGCCAGAAAATCGGTGACCATGAGCAGTGTGTCACAATGTCAGCGGCACTTCGCCTGAATGCTGCTGTAAGGTTGTGAAAGCGCCATGTTAAACCCCGAGTTCACCCCAGCAGCTGTTCTTCAATGTATTTTTCTACAAATAAATCCATTTGTTAAAAATAGGTGTGTGGGGAGCACCAAGACGTAGCCTGCCAGTCTCTCTTCCCAAATGTGTCTGTGGTCCATGCCTGAAGTTTTAATGACAAAGAATGAGAACAATAGCCATGCCTTTATGAAAAGACGGCCTTTATGAATGACAAGAGTTACAGTTCCGAAGAGACAAGAGTACTCCTGTTAACAGGAAAGCCAAACCCTGCTGGAGCACTAGGTGCAGGAAACAAGCCTTTACCAGTAACAGGAAGGAAGCCATGCGTCAGAAGCACTGGGGCAGAGACTGGAAGAAATATTCATGTAAATTCAGAGCTAAGCCCTTCAACTGGAAATCAATCAAGTGAGCAGAGTTCAGAGGCAGCAGAAACTGGACTTAGTGGAAATGGAGAGAGCCCTGAGGAAATTATTTCTGTCACACCTGTAAAGAACATTGAACCAGGCCCTAGCCAGTTTGGTTCAGTGGATACAGCATCGGCCAGTGGACCGAAGGGTCTCAGGTTTGATTCCGGCCAAGGGCACATGCCCAGATTGTGGTCTCCATCCCCAGTGGGGGGCATGCAGGCGACAGCCATTCGATGGTTCTCTCTCATCATTGATGTTTCTATCTTTCTATCCTTCTCCCTTCCTCTCTGAAATCAATAAAAAAAATATTTTTTAAAAGAATACTGACCCAGTACAGAATGAGGAGATTAATTTTGATCAGGCTGCTCAGGGCAATATCAGCAGTGACCGGGGAAAGAACAGAAACAGCAACTGGTGCAGAAAATATCTAACAAAAGACAAAGGAGAAAGTAGGTGTATCAGGACCACCAACTCCTCCAAAGCCCAGGAGAGGACATCGACCTGGATCTGGTTGGATAATACAACCAAAAATAACATCAGTGAACCTCTTAGCAAGGGAAGAAAGAGAGACATGGCAGACAGAAAACCCTGGGGGTTGGGAATGGTATGCCAAAGACCCAACTTCAAGATGTAGCCAAAAAGACAGCACCAGCCAGTGGGCGTGGCTCAGTAGTCCCTGTTCAATTCCTGGTCAGGGCACATACCTGGGTTGCGGCTCGATCCTCAGTAAGGGGTGTGCAGGAGGCAGCCAATCCATGATTCTCTCTCATCAGTGATGTCTCCCTCTCCCTCTGGCTCTCCCTCTCGCTCTCCCTCTCCCTCTCCCTTCCTCTCTCTGAAATAAAAACATATTTTTAAGAAAGAAAGAAAGAAAGAAAGAAAAGAAAGAAAGAAAGAAAGAAAGAAAGAAAGAAAGAAAGAAAGAAAGAAAGAAAGAAAGAAAGAAAGAGAGAGAAAGAAAGGGACAGCACCAATAGAACAAACTGACTTACAATGGTAACAAGAAAACTCATTTGAAAGGAGAACATATAGACTAAACAGAAGCTGGCTCCAGCTTCTGCAAAAACTTGAATTGAAAATGTCCCTGAACAGAAAATGAAGTTGACTTTAGAACACATACACGTTCTGCCTTGAAAACTGAAGAAATGATCACTTCCTTTCCACGTGATCACAGGTCCTTTGATGGAAATGTACAGCAGGCTCTCTTCAGAGAGAAGCTAAAGCAACTCTTCTACCTCCCCCAAAGCTTTTTTTTACAAAAGGTTAATAATTAAGCAAATTGCATAACACTTGGTTCCAGTTCCTGCATAGCTGGAGTTTAAAGGCATAATACACCATTAATTTTCATGCTTCCGTTTTTAAAGAAAGTAACAGAATGACCTTCACTGACACTGAAAATTCATCAGTGGAATTGCCATGTTATACAAGAAAAGAATGGAAGTCTACTGAATTAATTTTTTAGAGGAAAAGAGAACAGATTAAATATTTGTTTTTCCTTTTGGAAACTTTTATGTATAACTAGAGGCCCAGTGCAATTGGTAGGGTCCCTAGCGGCTGCCAGCTGCTGGCCAGGGCCTCCCTCCCTCCCCCCCCCCTCCGCTGCCCCTGCCCCCTAGCCCAACTCCCAGACAACTCCTGGTCAAGAGGACAATTTGCATACTATGTTGTATTATATAGGATTCTTTCCACCTGCCTACTCTTCTGCAAAACTGCAATATACAGATTGCAGTTCCCTGCTATGAAAACTGATGTGGCAATTTTATAAATTTTGCTTTCTGATTTTTATCAAAATGAGAAAATATTTAAAATTATTACTGATTTTATATCACTTCATGTATTGATTTCTGCTCCATTTTAGTTTAATATAACTTGAAATAAATGTACATATTGTTGCTTCCTAAAGCATATAACTTTAAAATGATTTTTATTCCTGTGATTATGTTAGATATCTGGAATTTTAAAGGAGTAAGGACTGTCCAACATTTGGTTTTATGAAGTTTGTCACCATGTTTTTATTATTAATGTAAAAAAATCAACATTTTAAAATAGTTGGATTTTGGCAACTGTAAAGAACATTAGAGGTGTTTAAGGTTGCTATTAACTTTCAGTATTGTGCTATTAGGACCTAAGATTTTTGCTTTGGTTTGCCAGTCTGGGCTCAGTGTTTGTTTATCCTAGAAGACAATTTCAGTTGCATCAATATATTGTTGCTTGGCATCATTCAGCACAGGTAATGTATGCACCTTTATCTAATCTAATAAAAGAGTAATATGCAAATTAACCCTCACACCGTTACACCTAAGCCATGCCCACTACCCAAGTCACGCCCACCAGCCAGTCAGAGCAACAATATACAAATTAACCCAGCCAAGATGACAGCCATGGAGCTAGAGCAAACAGGAGACCAGCGATGGAGGAAACTGCCTGCCTAGACCGACTGTGGCCTCCGCTCAAGGCAACAAAGTTTCAATTATAGAAGCCACAGATCTGAAGCAAACAGGAGGCTTTGTTGCTTGCTTAGGCAGGCTGTGGCCTCCGCTCAAGGCAACAAAGTTTCAATTATACAAGATAAATAAACCTCAGAAACCTCCTTCCAGCCAACGGCCTCACTGGGACCTTGCGTCAATGGGAGTTGTGGCCAGCCTGCAAACAGCCCTCAGCCCCTAACCCAGGCTGGCCAGGCACCCCAGTAGGGACCCAAACCCTGAAGGGGCTGTGGGCAGTCTGAAAACGGCCCTCAGCCCCTCACCCAGGGTGGCCACACCCCCATGGGGTAAGGGTTCCCACTGGGGGGCTTGGCGAACCTGCAAACAGCCATCAGCCCTTCACCCAGGCTGACCAGGCATGCCAGCAGGTGGACATCCCCCGAGGGGTCCCAGACTGCGAAAGGGCACAGGCCAGGCTGAGGAACCCCCCCAAGTGCACAAATATTTGTGCACCGGGCCCTTAGTGTACACATAATCATATTTAAGTTTTTTGTATAAATAAATGCTTCTAAATGAAAAAAAATGTGTGTGGGTGAGTATTCTCTTCTGTGTAGTCAAACTCCTGGTAATACTTCTCCATGATATTTCTTGGTAATAACTGGGACTCAGAGTCCGGGATAATGTCCTCTGAACATCAAACCACAGCATCAAATGCTGCCTCAGAGGCCATGAGAGACAACCAAGCTCTCCTCCTCGAGAGCTTGCCTCCATGTCCAACCCCCAGCAGGGGAGCAGGCCCTTTTGCCTCCTGCCCTGCCTGAGACCCAGGCCCAAATGCCTTTCTGCTTTGCAGTGTCCCCACCACCAGGGGAGGCCAAACCACCAAAGCCACAGTCAGCTCACAGTCCAGCACCCAGCAGAGTCAGTGCCTGCTGGAGGTCACAAGCCCCGGCCTTGGGCTCCCCAGCTGCAGCTCTGCCAGAAGTTTTATGGTATTCATTGTATGGTTTTAATCCATTTTGAGTTTATTTTTTCATTATGGTGTAAGAAGGTAGTCTAGCTTTATTTTTCATATGTACCCTGTCCAGTTTTTCCAGCACTGTTTATTAAAGAGACTGGCTTTATCGATTGTATATTCTTGCCTCCTTTGTGGTAGATACAGGCATGGGTTTTCTTCTGGGCTCTGTATTCTACTTCATTGACCTATGTATTTGTTTTTATGTATTTGTTTTCATTGACCTATGTATTTGTTTCTTTTAAGGATAAAATGAGTTTTTATTTATAATCTTGTAGTAAAGGGGGAAGCCATAAGTTGCAAGACAATTCTTCAGCAGTATGAATACATACTTTTTATTTCCATGTAATGGAACCAAACACAGACTGAGACTAGCTAGAAATCAGAAAATGTAGGGAATGGCATAGACAAAAGATACAAGAAATTAGCATTAAATACACAAACCCTTAAATGGGATCTGTAGACCTCAGCAAAAACCAGGGCTGGATCTCCCAATAGGGACAGGTTCTAGAACAGTCAGAAAGGGAGTGGGTAGAGGGTGGGAAGGGGCCACACTGGAGAGCAGGTTTAGTAAATTGCTCTTGGTACTTTACTAAATTTTCTGATTTAGTAAATCAGAACTTAATTGAATTGTAGGACACTCAGCTGGTGTTAAAGAATTACTTGGTGTATGGAAAACCTACACATCTAGGGTCAGAAATGTTGTGAGTGTGGTAGTAGTATGAGAATAAGAGAAACATCGGCTTGTTTTTCTTACACAAAATATGTTATTGGCCCAGCCAGCATGGCTCAGTGGTTGAGCATCAACCTATGAACCAGGAGATCACAGTTTGATTCCCATTTAGGTTGCAGGATTGGTCCACAGTGTGGGGTGTGCAGGAGGCAACCAATCAATAATTCTCATCATTGATATTTCTCTCTCTCCCTCTCCCTTCCTCTCTGAAATCAATAAAGATATATTAAAAAAAAAACAAAAACAGGAGGGAAACCAAGATGGCGGCATAGGTAAACACCAGGAATTGCTGCCTCACACAACCATTTCAAAACCACAACAAAAAGAAAAAACGGACACCACTCAGACCCACAGGAAGGCTGGCTGAGTGGAAATTCTACAACTAGAAAGAGACTGAGACTCAGAGGAGGTGCGGAAGTAAAGTGCAGAGGTACGGAGGCACGAGCACAGAAAAGGGCTCACGGAAAGGGCTGGCAACTGAGGATGTGGTTCTCTTTTTCAGTGCGGAGGGAGTCACAAGCTCCTGACAGTTCTGAACTCCAGTTCCAGGTGAGTTTCTGGGGATCCAGGCTCATATGGGGAGAAGCTGGACTGTCTGGCACCAGGAGGCTTTCTCTCGGCAGTGCGGAGGGACACTGAAACTCAGTGCCTCTTAAGGCTGCCTGCACTGAGAATCAGCCATAGCTGTTTGCTCCACCCTGTTGATTCCCTGAGACCCCGCCCCACCCAAGCTGCTTGCAGAGACTTTTGCATATAAAAGGCTGGGTAGCCTCAGGCAGAAGCTAAAATAGCATCTCCTTAGAGATACAAGAGCCAGAGTACCCAGTGGTCAGAGTGGGACCATCCAGATTAGAACTCCTCAGATCCAAAAGGGACACACTCAGGGGGCAGACTCAGTGAGCACCAAAGCCCCACTGAAGCAAATCTTGCCTCATAAGGGTGTCTCCAGCACAAAAGTTCTCCCACCATAGACACTGCTGATTCTCATAGCAATTGGCCTGGAGGTCAATTTCTCCCAGTGATACCAACAGCAATCAAGGCTTAGCTACAACAAGACTGTGCACAAAGCCTACAAAGGGGTGCACCCAGAGTGTCCACCTCAGGTAATTGGGGAGGCTGAGCCACTTGGCCCTATAGTATACCTAGCACAGAAAGCCACCCTATTAACACAGGGAAGCTGCCAAAATGTGGAGACAGAGAGACAGATCACAAATGACAGAAATGGAGGAAAGCAAACTACTGGATACAGAGTTCAGAACTACTGTTTTAAGGTTTTTCAAGAATTTTCTAGAAACCACCGATGAACTTAGTGAGACCCTCAATAAATCTAAGCATACACTGACTAAAATAAAGAATAGTATACAGAGATCCAACAACAGATCAGAGGATCGCAAGAATCAAGTCAAAGATTTGAAATACCAAGAAGCAAAAAACACCCAACTGGAAAAGAAAAAATAAAAAAGAATCTAAAAATATGAAGATAGTGTAAGGAGCCTCTGGGACAACTTCAAGAGTACCAACATCAGAATTATAGCAGTGCCAGAAGAAGAGAGAGAGCAAGATATTGAAAACCTATTTGAAGAAATAATGACAGAAAACTTCCCCCACCTGGTGAAAGAAATAGACTTACAAATCCAGGAAGCGCAGAGAACCCCAAACAAAAGGAATCCAAGGAGGATCATACCAAGATACATCATAATTAAAATGCCAAGGGCTAAAAACAAAGAGAGAATCTTAAAAGCAGCAAGAGAAAAAAAAGAAAAGAAAAGAAAAAGCAGCAAGAGAAAAGCAGTCAGTTACCTACAAGGGGGAACCCATATGATTGTCAGCTGACTTCTCAACAGAAACTTTGCAGGCCAGAAGGGAGTGGCAAGAAATATTCAAAGTGATGAATGGCAAGAACCTACAACTAAGATTACTCTACCCAGCAAAGCTATCATTCAAAACTGAAGGTCAGATAAAGAGCTTTACAGACAAGAAAAAGCTAAAGGAGTTCATCACCACCCAACCAGTATTATATGAAATGCTGAAAGGTATCCTTTGAGAAGAGGAAGAAGAAAAATTAAAGATAAAAATTATGAACAATGAATACATATCTATCAACAAGTGAATCTAAAAATCAAGTGAATAAAAAATCTGATGAACAGAATAAACTGGTGAATAGAATAGAATCAGGGGCATAGAAAGGGAGTGGAATGACAATTCTCATGGGGAAAGGAGTGTTGGGGGTGTGAGAAGAAACTGGACAAAAAATAATACACCTATGGATGAGGACAGAGGGTGGGTGGGAACTGGGAGGAGGGGAGTTATGGGGGGAAAAGTGGAACAACTGTAATAATATGAACAATAAAGATTTTTTTTTAAAAAAAGGTTACTGTGCTTCACCAGGAGAAGTGGGCCACCAGCATTTCTCATCTCCAACTTCAAGCTAAAGAGGCTAAATTCCTGGTGAGTGGGTCTGAGAGGTCAGGAACCCCTTTTCTCAACTACAGGATAATGGCTCCATCTCAGGTGCAGCAGATCAAGAATACTGGGGTCCTGATCACTGGTTCCCCAGCTCGCTGGTAGGGCAGAGGTCCCATACCAGGAAAGGAAGCTGAAAAGACCAGAAGCTACCTCACCAACTCAACTCCCTGAACAGTGGGTTCACAAATACATTGCCCAGAGGGAGATGCTTTCAATAAGAAAAGAGAGGGTTTGTTTGTTTTTTGTTTTTTCCTGTTTGTTAAAGAGTGGAAGGGAGAGAGAGAGACAGGGAGAAACATAGATGTATGAGGGACACATCAATTGGTTGCCTCCCACACACACCCTACCAGGGTTGGGATCGAACCTGCAACCACGGAACATGCCCTTAACTGACTTGAACCAGGGACCCGTCAGCCCACAGGCCGGCACTCTATCCACTGAGCCAAACCTGCTAAGGCAAGGAAAGAGAGTTTTAAAACTCTCTCCAAAGAAATTGACTTTACTTGAAATAGAGTATGAAGTTCAAGTTCCAGTTCAATAGCTCCTCTTAATTAAAAGCAACTAACTAAACAGCAGGCTAGCTAGTTCGCCTGAGAAAACCAGTAGAAGAGACAAGAGCCCACCTGCTCAAAAACTGTCCTCAAACACTACCCTTGACTGAACTTAATTGGATCAGACTATGAACAATGTATGCCCCAGGGCACTGTCGAAAATAATACAGTAATTAGCCAGTAATTAGTGCAGCCTGGTATTAAACATATGGGTGTAATACCAAATGAAGCGGACAGCTTAACAGAGATCAGGGCAAAGTCAGTCAAAAAAAGCCCTGCTAAAAACATGGTCACCCATGGGTGAAGGTGGACATGCCCGCAATTCACCCTCAAGGAATGTCATCAGAGGCTCCTCGCAGGGGGAGTAGGCTCCACTCAAACTCCTGAGACCACAAAACAAACAAGAAAACAACAAAGACAAGTCAGGAAACCTCTTCCATCGTGTGAGGACACAGAGAAAGCGGTCATCTGTGAGCAGGCTCTCACCAGACATCAAATCTTCTGACACCTTGGTCTTGGAGTTCCTGTCCTCCAGGACTGTGAGAAATAAATGTCTGTTGAGCCCAGCTGGCATAGCTCAGTGGTTGAGCGTCAACCTATAAACCAGGAGGTCATGGTTTGATTCCCAGTCAGGGCACATGGCCAGGTTGAGGGCTCAGTTCCTGGTGTAGGGTGTATGGGAGACAGCCAATCAATGATTCTCTCTCATCGTTGATATTTCTGTCTCCCTCTCCCTCTCCCTTCCTCTATGATATCCATAAAAATATATCTAAAAAAGAAAGAAAGAAAGCACAAGTGATTCCTCTCACACCTACCAGAAAGGTTAACATGAAAACACTGGAAAATGCCAAGCCTGTGAATGGGGAGAGCAGCCAGGCCTGTGGGGAGAATCCATGCATATCCTGTGTTCCCTATGACTAGCATCTCACTGCAAGAAGAGACCAAGAGAAAGGTGGACAGAGGTTACCTAATAGCACTATTCTTTTTTTAATTCTTTATTATTGAAAGTACTACATATGTCCCCTTTGTCCTCTCCCAACCTGTCCCCAGCCCCAGCCTTCACCCCCTCCATTGTCTGTGTCCATGGGTTATGCTTACATGCATACAAGTTCTTTGGTTGATCTCTTTTCTCCCAACTCCCTGACACACACACATCTTCCCTCTGGTTTGACCGTTTGCTCGATGCCTCCATGTCTCTGGATCTATTTTTGCTCACCAGTTTATGTTGTTCATTATATCCTACAAATGAGTGAGATTATGTGATACTTAACCTTCTCTGACTGGCTTATTTCACTTAGCATAATGCTCTCCAGGTCCATCCATGCTGTTGCCAATGGAAAGAAAACTCTTAGCATTTACAACAGCACTATGTATTCATCAGCAACAAAATTCAAATAAATGGAGGTGTATGCACCAATGCAAGACCAGGAATGAGAATAAGAAGGTCTTGGAGAAACAAGATGGAGGCATAGGGTAGACACCGTAAATGCAGCCGTGAACAACTATTTCAGAAAAACCTCGAAAAGAATACACGGACACCACTCGCACCCACAGGAAGGCTGGCTGAGTGAAAATCCTACAACTAGAGAAGAGTCTGAGACTCAGAGGAGCAGCGGAAGCAAAGTACAGAGGTACGGAGGCGCGCACACGGGGCTCGGGGAAGGGCTGGCGCCGGGGGACGCGGTTCTTTTCCAAAACGGAGAGAGCCACAAGTCCCCAGTGGCTCTGAACTCCAGTTCCAAGCGAGTTTCTAAGGACCCAGACACCCAGAGAAGAGGGACTGACTGGCACCAGGAGGAAATTCAAAGCGGGTTTCTCTCAGCGTTGCTTGCAGCAATTATCGTGGGACACAGAGACCTGGTGTCTCTCAGCGCAGCGCTGAAAAGCGCCATAGCTATTTGCTCCGCCCCGCCCGGCAAACTCCCCGAGGCCCCGCCCCTCCCAAGCTAACTCAACACCTCCTTAAAGATACAGGAGCCAGCCCCACCCAGTGGCCAGAGTGGGACTAACCTAAACAAAACAGATCCACAAGGAACACACTCGGGGCAGATGCAGTGAGCATAAAAGCTCCACTGAAACAACTCTTGCCCCATAAGGGTGTCTCCAGCACAGAA
>PVJC01053260.1:0-10898 GCA_004026665.1 Murina feae | reverse complement strand
TTTCAAATTGGGATGTACCCACTATGAGTTTTGATGTTGAATATGTAGTTTTCTTCTGTTTTTATTTTGGAGGGTTGAAGGTCAGAATAGAGTAAGAGAGGGGAAGGGCACCATCACGGATGGCTCCACTGGTTGGAGCATTGATCTGTACACCAAAAAGTTTGCAGGTTTGATCCCTCATCAGGGCACATACAAGAGGTAACTGATTGCTGTTTCTCTGTCACACTGACGTTCCTCTTTCTCTCTCTTTCTCTTTTCTTTCCTCTCTCTCTAAAATCAATAAACATATCCTCAGTGAGGATTCTTTTTAAAAAGAGATAGAGAAAGGTTATTACCAGGTTTTTTTTTAAACATGTTTCATTTGATCAGGTCTAATAAGCACATGTACAGTGGCCCGAGGACATGTGTCTCCGTTTTTCTCTCTATAGAGCTCCAACTATACTATCTCTCACTAAAGTAATGCAATAATATCCACCAGAAGTAAACAAGAAATCATATATGCCTAAATCATGGTAAGCCTTTCCTCAAATACCTGCTCAACTTAAAATTACTTGGCAGCAAGGGTTACTTCTTACTCAGCTTTGAGTCTGGCTCAGTGTTTGTTGGTAAGTCCTAGCCCTAGGCATAAAAACATTCCCTCACGTAGTATTATCATCCCTTATCATAGAGGAGGGACAGGGCCTCTGGGGGATCGAGTGGCTTGCCCAAGGGTACCCAGTAAGTGGCAGAAGGAAAAGGCCAACCTGGTTCTAGCCAACTCTTCTTTCCACTTGACTATGACTCCTTTCTTCATAAAAGTGGAAATGAAACCTAAGTGTGCTGTCAGTGGGGAGCGTTCATTCAAACGAAACTTCTGAGTGGGCTGAGCTCATCTCCAAGAAGTAATTATTTAAAAGGTTTCATTGTCTCCATGGAAACTTTTTTCTCCCTTTCTTTACTTGCTAGCTTTTTGTTTTAGGCCTTGCTAAAATCAAGGGAGATCAATCCTTGGGTTAGACTCTGCCTACCAAAAGCTTAACGAAGTAGTGGGTCCTGGATGAAGCTGTGCGATGTATTTTAAGTCTCCTATCTTCAGTGGTAGAGAAAACAGCTATGTAAATGGGGCAAATTTCTCCATAGGCCTTCAGTTATACACATTCACTGATGGGAATCCTCTTAGTATTGATAGTACAAGCTAAATATTATTGTCTAATCTCGCATTTTCTAATATCAATCAGAAAGGAATAAAGTGTTTTAATTTCTTTTGTACCTAGGAATTAAGTAGATATTACATTAATAGATAAGAATGTAAGAGTCAATATTTTTTTCATGATCGTTGTAATAAAGACATGGAATTTTTTTTAATGAGATGGGGCAAAGGTTATGAGGTGAAAGTTTCAGTACACCTAGAAACTGAAAACAGTCCATGTTTATTCTGTTTGTAATTCTCAGTCTGAGGCAGTGATGAACAACATTCACAATTATCCACGCTGATTTCAGCCCTCTACTGGTGAGATGTTCTTCTTGCACACATCCGAGGCCCGGGCTCCTCTGGATAAGAGACAAAGAGGCTTTTCAGACAAGTGACAGCCCAGCTCCACGGGCACTATCAGACAGCTGCTTCACCGACAGAAGGCGCCTGACCTCTTCATTTCTCCACGGTGGTAACTAGGGCCATGATGAAACCAATCGTCTCCCTCTTACATCCTTTAATGAGGTCTAATGAGCGATCTCTCTAATGGCT
This sequence comes from Murina feae, assembly GCA_004026665.1. NCBI lineage: Eukaryota > Metazoa > Chordata > Mammalia > Chiroptera > Vespertilionidae > Murina > Murina feae. The sequence continues at coordinate 9,175 of PVJC01053260.1, read as the reverse complement.
TCACTCACCATCGACCACCAAAACTGTTAAGACAAAGAAGAAATGTATCAAAAGAGTTTTGCAAATAGTACATGTTCGTCCCTTGCTGAGATATTTATCTTTTGAGGAAGAACATACAGAACCTTGCAGTAACTTACTTAATAATTTGAATTTGTTCATTTCATCTTTCTTCCCCAAAAGAAAAAAAAAAGAATCACATATAGAGAATGTGTCAGTTATTTGTTTCATAAAGGAGTCTATGCTCAAGGAAGTCCCAGAACACCTTTTTATGTCTACGTGTTTTTATTTTGTGCTTTATGTTTGCAACATGCTAGTTATTTCATGGGGCACAGCCCACTACAACACATATTGGGTATATTATGAAAATGCATTATACCCTGAGCACCAGAACAAACTCTTAGTAGCATGTTCTCATCACTGAATGGTTGGGGTCATATATTCTGAACAGTTTTATAGTCCAATTCACACACAGCAGTTTGTACAGTTCTGATGAGGGAATATTTGGGTGGATTCAGTAACCAGTGGGATGAGATTAACCTCTCTGATCAGGTTGTACAATTTATTGCTCAGTGTTAGTTTCGAGCCTGGCTTATGTGTGGGCTTCTAAGAACAGGGATTCTAGAGCAATAGCACGAAATGGTTTGAGCTGGTCCATCAGGCAATCTCATTATTCATTTTCTTACCCGACTTTCCCCTTTATTCCTGGTGTTCTGATAAATATTCAAAACTGGCTCTCCAAAAATAAATAAATAAATAAATAATAAATAAGCAAATATATAGGTACATACATTATCAATTTTTCAATTTTGGTTTTAAGAGATGTGTATTACAATTTACAAATGATAATAAAGTATACTATATTTGTCTTTGTAAAGTCCATATAGACAATTGATTCTCACAGAATGCTTTCCTTAATTATTTTCCAAACTCTGATATCTATACTCAACCGAGAGTTGCAACTGATAAATGAGTATAGCTTTGACAAGATGTTGGGGATTTTTTTTTTCTTACCAGTAAAGTGAAGCTGAAACAGCGAAGATATGTATCAAAGTTTCATTTGATCATTTATGGCCTGATCAACTCTTTTGCTGAATTGGATTATTTTCTAATGTTGGAAGAATATTTCCTCAAATTTTTGTGCTATTCACAATGTAAGGGCTACAGACATCACAATGTTCAAGTTTAACCTGAATTATTAATATTTTCTCCACTTTTAAGTCTAGACAGTCATTAAACCAATAAATCAAGCCCTAATTTGTAGTAGTTGTCAACTTTCATGACATAAGGACTCCCACCATGGAAGATCTCAGGCTCCCAATTTGACATTGAATGTGGCCCTGGAAAGAGATGCACAGAAGCATACCCTTATATACTACTAGAGGCCCAGTGCACAAAATTCGTGAAGGGGGGTGTCCCTCAGTCCAGCCTGCACCCTCTCCAATCTGGGACCCTTCGAGGGATGTTCGACTGCCTGTTTAGTTGGACATCCCTCTCACAGTCCAGGACTGCTGACTCCCAACACCTCTCCTGCTTGCCTACTTGATTGCCCCTAATTGCTTCTGCCTGCCAGCCTGATCACCACCTAACCACTCCCCTGCCAGTCTTATCAATGCCTAACTGCTCCCCTTCTGACCTGATTGCCTCTAACTGCCCTCCCCTGCCAGCCTGGTCATCCTTAACTGCCCTCCCCTGCAGGCCTGGTCCCTCCCAACTGTCCTCCTCTGCTGGCCTGATTGCCCACAACTGCCCTCCATTGGTGGCCATCTTGTGGTGGCCATCTTGTGTCCACATGGGAGTGTCCATCTTGTGTATTGGGGTGATGGTCAATTTGCATATTACTCTTTTATTAGATAGAATTTGTATTATACATTAGTAAATACAGTAAGAAATGTAAGGGACCTCAAAAGGCTATAGAGAAAAGAAGGAGGAAGTGATGGGTATGTTTAATATAACTGATTGAATTATAAATGTCTACAACTTAGTTTTTAATAATGGTTGTATGTAACCACTAGTTCTCAAAAGTTTTGGAAATTTTTTTTAATATCTTATTGATATTTTACAGAGAGAAAGGGAGAGGGATAGAGAGTTAGAAACATCGATGAGAGAGAAACATCGATCAGCTGCCTCAGGCACATCCCCAGTGATCAGCTGCCTCCTGCACACCCTCTACTGGGGATGTGCCCACAACCAAGATATATGCCCTTGACCGGAATCAAACCTGGAACCTTTCAGTTCGATGCTCTATCCACTGAGCCAATGCTCTATCCACTGAGCCAAACCCGTTAGGGCAGTTTTGGAAATTTAACAAACAGCTTTTGCAAGCTGGTAGGAGCCAATCCCAGCACACCACTACACCCAACCCCCGAAAGATTAGACTCCAACACCTGCTTTTGGAGGTGCTTCAGACTGCAGGTATGAGTATCTGATTAAAGGCGGCTAGACTCTACCTCCAAGAGGGCACAGGTCTTTAGTTATGTCTTTAAAATGCCTGGAACATGCTGAAAACATTAACAAGGCTCAGTAAACACTGTTGAATTGAATTTATTGCAACTTAGTTGTCATGTCACACTGAGTGAGAAGTCGATATATAGACCGATCAGTGCTGACAGAGCCAGGGCATTGGGTCAGCACTGTGAGGTTTCAGCCTTTTCCCTAGTGCTGGTAAGGTGGCCACCACAGCCCCAAACACCACACCCTCACAGCACAATGTGGAAAGAGGGAAGCAGCAATAACCAGGCTAAGGAGGTATGCCTCCTTCAATGCTTTTCTGTTTTATCAAGTGCATAGAACATGGTTTGTCATGAAAAAACGGGTAAAGAAAATGAAGGAAGGGTGTCATTATGACAGTCAAATAATTGTCCTGGTTGCCTGAGAGGCCAGTTCAATGCTAAGAATCAAGTAGTATAAATATTTATTTTGGTTCAAGTATCTTCTTCTGAATGAAGTATAATCATTTCTCTAGAATTCTGTTCTTATTGAACTCCTTGAAGTTTTGTTTTAAAATAAAATCTATGATGATACTTCCTGATTATGAAGTAATTACCTTTAGAAGAAAATCTAGAAAGGTTGTGTTTATGATCATTAGACTAAGCAAGGTCTATATTAGATGATCACAAGACAGATTCCTAGCATAATGGATATAACTAAAAAAAAAAAAAAATCCTTTATAAAAATTCCCCAGCCCGTAGAATATTCAAATAAAATACAGTAGATATAATAAAATTTCATAGGGAATGTAAATGGTTCTTAGGAATATATATGTTCCTTGGTTTTGATCCACATTAATAGTAACAAAGAAAACAATTGAAAACCATTCACACACAAAAATGTGTTCACGCATCCCTCCAATACTTTGAGGAGCCTCTTGCGCCTGATACTCTGAGAGCCCCAGGAAATAAGCGCAGCTGACTTTGAGCTCCCAAGGCCCCCAGCCCAGATTCTAGTCACTGAAGAAGTTTAAGATTCCTTTCCACCTGTCAGTGTCTAGACACTCCTGTGGCAGAGAGAATCCCCGAGTTCAGGAAGAGGCAGCAAATGAAGTGTCAGAAGTAATAGTGTCTGGGGCTGAATCTTTTCAGACTCAGCAAAGAATAATAAGACTTTAAACTTCAACAGACCCTGGAGATTATCTTTTTCACTTATGTTCAAAACTATGCTTTCCATGGTCAGTTTATTCTGGAAAGTGGTTTCACACACATGAAATTGGTGGGGTTTTTACCATAGAGTTCTCAGGGAACGTGTGTACTGTGAAATCTCAAAACAAAAACCCCAGAATGATAATACCTAGCTTTTCTAAACAGAGTGTGGCCACGGAACACCCTGCCCCCTTTTTTTGTAATGGAACACATTTTTTTTACTGTTTTCATTTTAATTATGGTAAAATACATGTATCATGAAAATTTACCATTTTAATAATTTTTAAGTGTCAAATTCAGTAGGGTCAAGTATATTCCCATGTTATACAACTGATCTCCAGGACTTTTTCATCTGACAAAGCTGGAACTCTATATCCATTCACCAAAAACTCCCTATTGCTCTGGCTGGTGTGGCTCAGTGAATAGAGCATCGGCTTTAGGACTGAAGGGTCCCAGGTTAGATTCCAGTCAAGGGCACATACCTCAGTTGTAGATCATGAGGCAATCAATCAATGTGACTCTCTCACATCAGTGTTTATCTCTCTCTATCTCTCCCCCTCCCTTCCACTCTCTCTAAAAAGCAATGGAAAAATATCCTCGGGTGAGGATTAAAAACAAAAACTCCTTATTATTTCCTCCCTTCTGTCCCCTAGTAACCACATTCTATGTTCTGTGTCTATGAATTTGACTACTCTAGGTACCTCATAGAAGTGGAATCACACACTATTTGTCTTGTTGTGACTGGCTTATTTCACTTGGTATAACATCATCAAGGTTTGTATATACCACATTTTCTTTATTTATCTGTCAATGGACATTTGGGTGGCTCCCACCTTTGGTTATCTATATTAATAAAGGCTAATATGCTGAGTGTCCAACCGTTCAACCATTTGACCAGTAGCTACGACACACACTGACCACCAGAGGGAAGACACTCAATGCACAGGCATAGAAACATGAAACAGACTGATGAATCACAGAGGGAAGGGAGAAGGGGAGAGGGCAGGAAGAGATTAACCAAAGATCTTATATGCATACTAGAGGCCCAGTGCATGAATTTGTGCCCTGGTGGGTCCCTTGGCCTGGCCTGCACTCTCTCACAATCTGGGACCCCTTGGGGAATGTTGGACTGCTGATTTTGGCTCAATCCCTGTAGGCCAGGCCAAGGGACCCCACCAGTGCACAAATCCATGCACTGGGCTATGAATAATGCTACCATGAGCATGAATGTACAGACTCTGTTTTCAATTCTTTTGGACATATATCTAGAAGTATGGATCATATGGTAATTCAATTCAATTTTTCAATTTTTGAGGAATTGTCCTACTATTTCCAAAGCAGCTTCACTACTTCACATTCCCATTTTACTTTCCCATCAACAATGTGCAAGGGTGGGAACTCTTTTAAAGAACATTTAACATGGAACAGAGTTTGAGAAATGATCTAGTCCAAATCCATCATTTTACAAATGAGGAAATGGAAGCCTAAGAAGTGAAAGATGTGTGCGACATGGTGAGTCATCCAGGGGCTCGGCAGGAAACAGTGACCATTAGTTGAAATTGTGGGGAGAGTCTAATGTAGGAATTACTTACGGAGGTGGAGGTGTGGGCATCACTAGAGGACCCACCAGAGACAGGAAGAACAGTAAGAAGCAATTACTACCCCTGAAGAGGCAGAGAGGAAATTATGTGATTCAGGCCAATGAAACCTAGCATCAGAGGGTGGGCTCCAGCAGGAGCTGTGCTCATAGAGGACACAGACACCCCAGAACTGAGACATGGCTGGAACAGGGGAAGACCACCACAACCACTCTCTCCTTCAGCCACTGATCTCCCATCAGTTTCTTCCGTTGGCCAAATCCATCCAGAAGCCAGATGGCAGGAGAACCAATTGTATAGGGGCAGTCCCCAGGGCCAGGAGGAGAGCAGAGAAGAGGAGGAAGAAAAGGAGGCGAGGAGGATGGGTATAAAGTAGAAAATTCATGGTATCTGACACAGAGGGTGTCTTAGGTGGTTTCTATACCATTTAACTCTAAAAAACTGACAAAATGTTTAGGACATTTGAAAAGAAAAGAAAAAAATCAGCAATTTTTTAATACCAATTATCTCACCACCCACATATATCTAAGTTAACTTTCTTGTTTCCAGTATGTAATGTGTGGTGAGATAATTCGATATATGAGTTGGGTTTGTCTTCATTGCTGTGCATCAGTAGCTCCAGAATGGCTCACCAGGAGGCACAGCATGGCTGAACCAGCAGGCTGGGGACAGGCCTTGACGTCACACTTGCTTTCAGCACACTGGTTTCAATCAGATTGTATGTTTATTTGGGGGCTTTTCTGGGGCTGTTGATAGAAGCTTTGTCTTTTTTGTCCTCAAGACATTTCTAGTATCTGCAGATACTAGATAGGCTCACTGTTTTTACTTAGATGGCTGCTTATTTGGGGAGGGAGATGATGATCTATTGGTAGGCAAAAGCTCCCCTATGCAAGCCACCTCTTGACAATTCTATGGAAGAGCTAATACAGGGGTTCCTGGGGGAATGGAGAGAATATCTCACATGTAAAAGGAAGATGCATTGTTGTGGCCAAAAGATGGTCTCTGCTAAATTGTGTTTTCCAAACATTGCCATCATGGTATGTCCTACCGCATGTGTTCTTTGTTGCCTGAGGACTCTTGCCTTCACCAGATAGTAACTGGAAGCGACTCTTTGTGAAGATAGATCTTTTTTTTTTTTAATTGTCACCTGAGGATGCATTTATTAATCTGAGGGAGAGAAACGCCGATATGACAGTGAAACATCCATCAGTTGCCTCTTAAACATGCCCAGACTGGGATCCAACCTGGGATCTGGGTACGTGCCCTGACTAGGAATTGAACCCATGAGCTTTTGGTGTACCTGAGGATGCTTCAACCAACTGAGCTACACTGGCCAGAGACCAAGGCTAGAGCTTTACAATGCCACACACTCATGCCTTGCTGTCTTGGGAAGTTGGTGCTTAGAAGCCAGGCACCTTGCTGTGAGGGAGCCCACATGGAGAGATTTTGTGCAAAGGACACACATAGGGATTTGAGCAAATAACCTAGTTGAGATCCTAGCTGGTGGCCAACACCAACCACCAAACATGTAACTGAGGATGCTTCCAGATAATTCTAACCCCTAGCCTTCCAGTCTTCCAGCTGAGGATCTCCACATCACAGAGCAAAGTCAAGCCATCCTTATTTTTCCCTGTCCAAATTCCTGATCCACAGAATCTGTGAATATGATAGAATGGTTATTTTGCACCATTGAGTTTTATAGTTTATTGCAGGCAATAGTAACTGGAACAAATAATAATGAAAGCTATGTGTTTTAGTCACTGGATTCTTTCTTATCCATTACAAAGAAACCTCTATGTTTTCTTTCCTTAGAAGTAGACTTCTCTGGAACCCTACCATTCTTCTGCAGACAACATCATAAAGATGGAAAGGAGGAAACTGTTGTTTAGAAAAGGATAGGGCAGCGGGGGGAGAGAGAGAGACAGAAGGAATGGAAAAAATACACACACAAAAAGGAGTGTCCCCTAAACTAAAAAACTAGAACAGGGGCAGAGACAGGAACTTACAGCTCACCACCAGGTCCCTCATCATGACCAAGGAAGATGGCCTAACCTTCTGTTGCACATAGAGAGCCTGGACCCCAGGCAAAGACTTCTGTATCCATGGTGAAACATAAGTAGCAGAACAAGCAATGGGCTTCTCAAGGGTAACCAGGACAGATCAAATATCAGCTCCCAGGATAAGTATCTCAATATATGACAGCACCAGGGCCTTGCCATATAATGAGGATACCCCAATTAACTGAATGAACTCTTTGCCAACCGAATAAGATAAGGACTTGGAGCTTAACTGAATTTGATATTAAGAAAATAAGTGTTCCATGACAGATTGCCAATCCCTCCAACTTGCAATTCATAGAAATTACATAGACATAAAATAAACAAATACATAACTGCGATTGAAAAGAAGGAAACTCTGGATGAACCGGAAATGTAAATAATCCCATAAAGTTAGGAAGTAGGCAAGAATAAATTAGAGAGAAAAACTGCAACGCAAGATTAGGGTGGGAGAATCTACTCTATAAAAGCGAAATAGTAAAATTAACCGTTTCTTCGGGACGCCCAACAGCCAATCAGAGCAATGGTATGCAAATTAGCCCAGCCAAGATGGCGGAAGCCCACCCAAACACTGGGTCCAATGGAGCAATGGCGCCAGTGAACGCGCCAGTGAACGCACCAGTGCGTTTGCTGGCGCAGCCGGGCTGGGAATGGAGCGTTTGCCGGAGGTGGGTTCCGGGCAGTGGCGGCCTGCTGCAGGGCGGGGCAGAAGCCAGGCCCCCAACCCTGCAGCCGGGTCTGGGAATGGAGCGATCGCGCCGGCGAATGCATAGGGGGAGGCCTGGCCTCCACCTGCGTGTTTGCTGGTGCTTGGTTCCGGGCAGTGGCGGCTGGCTGCATGGCGGGGCGGAAGCCAGGCCCCCGGCCCTGCAGCCGGGCTTGGGAATGGAGCTCTTGCAGGCCCACGCAACCTCGGAGGCTCATCGGCACCTGCTTGCCGCCTGGATCCAACCTTGTGGCCTGCTCTGGGTGTGCGGGAGCTTCTGTGGCCCATGGCGGAGCCTACTATGCAGGTTGGCCACAGATGTTCCCTTTGTTGTATGTGTTTCTCCCATTAACCCCTTCCACCTCATATCCAACCCCCCCCCACAAGGCCTTTCCCCCTCTGTGTCTATGTCCATAGGTTATCTCTTAACATTTCTGTTTCCAATCTCTAAATTTTATTTTCTAAGTTGTGTACTATGATAGTCTTATCTAATTTTCTCTTAGCACAATCTTTTTTTCCCTTTGTAGTACCATTATTCCAAAACACCCAGCCAGCAAAAGCATACCATTGATTACTGGGTAATGCTATCATTTAATTTCTTTCTTTTTATGCTCAGGTTACTGAAAGCTACTGAGAATGGTCAGAATACAGTTCAGGCAATCCAACTTTCAGTGGTGGGGGCCCACCAGGTATGTGCGATGGTGGGCCACCCAGCTGGAAACGTCCACGCCTGCACTCACCAGCCATCCCACCCCCCAGTGCACGAACCCGGAGGGGGCTGTGGCCAGCCTGAAAACAGCCCTCAGCCCCTCACCCAGGCTAGCCATGCATGCCAGCAGGTGGACATCCCCCCCGAGGGGTCCCAGACTGTGAGAGGGCACAGGCCAGGATGAGGGACCCCCTCCTCCCCTCTCCGAGTGCACAAATTTTTGTGCACCGGGCCCCTATTTCTGTTATAAGCCTCAAGGATACACCAGACGAGCTGTATTATAAAGCCACTGTTCTCAAAACTGCCTGGTACTGGCACAAGAATAGACATATAGATCAATGGAATAGAATAGAGAACCCAGAAATCGACCCGAACCAATATGCTCAATTAATATTTGACAAAGGAGGCAAGAACATACAATGGAATCAAGACAGTCTCTTCAATAAATGGTGTTGGGAAAATTGGACAGA
>PVJC01053259.1:0-10880 GCA_004026665.1 Murina feae | reverse complement strand
CAACCCTGCCGCCTCTTACCCGCTTCGCGGTGCCCTCCAACCCTGCCGCCTCTTACCCGCTTCCCGGTGCCCTCCAACCCTGCCGCCTGTTTCCCATCATGGGTCCTGGGTCCTGTGCTGTCCCGCCCTGCAGCTGCTCTGTGCACTCGGGAGGTCCCTCAGCCTGGCCTGTGCCCTCTCGCAGTCTGGGACCCCTCGGGGGATGCCCACCTGCTGGCGTGCCTGACCAGCCTGGGAGAGGGGCTTTCAGGCTGCCCACAGCTCGCATTGACCCAACGTCCCAGCAAGGCTGGCTGGACGCAGGTTTTTGTGATTTATCGCCTATAATTGATACTGTTCCTTGAAGGCCTGGGGTTATCTTCTATAATTGATACACTGTTCCTTTAAGGCGGCCTTCTAACTACTAACGAAGCCTCCTCTGCTTCACCTCGCAGCGTCTATAATGAAACAATTGTTACTTTTACTTGTTAGGCCGGAGCTGCTCTTTCCTTCAGCTCCGGAGGATTCTATGATTGTTACAATGTTTCAAAAAGCTGTGTTTCGCTAGAGTCAGTTTAATGGGAGCTGAGCTGAGGGGAGCAGCTTCACTTTCACTCCTGCCGCAATGGAAAGGGCTGTTTACTCAGGTTCGTGAGTGGCGGCCGCCATGTTGGCTGGGCTAATTTGCATACAGCCGCTCTGATTGGCTGGTGGGCGTGGCTTACCCTGTCTCAGAGAAACGGTTAATTTTAATATTTCGCTTTTATTAGTTTAGATGTCACTGAAAAGGAAAATCTTTGTTTATCTTGAGGTGCCAAAGAAATGGTGAAGAAACAATCCTTAAGATCTACTACTATAAGAGACCAATCTAGAGGGATTTGTGAAGGCGCTGGGAGTCCAGACTGTAAAGCTCCCATGGTATGCACAGTAGCATTAACTGCTCTAAGATCGATCATATAACAATCACCACTTTCCTGTCGCCTTGTTAGGTATTGTAAATATAGGAGTATTCCAAGGACTATTGGAAGGCTCTATGTGGCCAGCCTCTATTTGTTCCTGTATTAATTCATGAATATGACTTAATTTCTCCTTGGTTAATGGCCACTGGTCCACCCATTTAGGCCTATCATCTTTCCATTGTATAGGATTAGCATGAGGGTGAGGAGACTGAGCACTTACCATTCCTAAAAAGGCTGATAACCTAATCCTCATCTTCCTTGATTTCTTTTGGCTTGAATGGGTTCTTTAATTCCCTGATTATTTTTTCCTAAGCCTTGACCAGCTTGATATCCCATCTGAGTTATTAATTACTGTCCCATTGCCAGTAATAATACAAGCTTGTAAACCTTCTAAAACATCCCGGCCCCATAAATTGACTACAATTCCAGAGACAATATAGGGCTGAAATCATCCTGTCTGTCCTTCCTCATCTTGCCACTTTAACACTGCAGCACTACATTGCATATTATCAGGAACTCCAACCTCCATAATAGAGCCCATAACTTCTACCATGGACCAATTTTGAGGCCAGAATTCTTTACTAATAACACTAACATCTGCTCCAGTGTCTACTAAGCCTTTGAACAGTTTTCCCTCTATTCTTTTTTTTAATATATTTTATTGATTTTTTACAGAGAGGAAGGGAGAGGGATAGAGAGAAACATTGATGAGAGAGAAACATTGATCAGCTGCCTCTTGCACACTCCCTACTGGGGATGTGCCCACAACCAAGGTACATGCCCTTGACCAGAATCAAACCTGGAACCTTTCAGTCCGCAGGCCGACGCTCTACCCACTGAGCCAAAGCAGTTAGGGCTTTCCCTCTATTCTTAAATTAATCATAGGACAGGTTTTGCTAATTTCATGTATCCAATAAGTATCTGCACTGCCAAATCCTTGTGTTCCTCTTTTCCTATTTATAGTTTCACCCTGCTGAATATAAGGGAGAAATAGGAGCTGAGCAATTCTTTGTCCTGAAATAATTTGCATAATATGTTTGCATTCTAGTATTACCTTGATTTCTCCCTCATAGTCTGAATCTATGACTCCAGGCAAAACAGTCCTTTCAGAGTGTTTCCACCTCTTCCTAAAACTAATCCTAATGTTCTCAGTGGCACAAGCCCTAAAATTCCCTTAGGAACAGCTTGCCGAGCCATATTGGGGGTCAGGGTGATCACTACTGTGCTGTTGAGATCTAGACCTGTGCTCCCTGGAGTGGCTCGGATGAGGGAATCCACTGTGGGCCTTGCAGGGCATAAACCCCCTGTTGATGGGGCTGGGGAAAGCCCCACTGGCTGTTTCCCTGCAGTTGGCCATTCCCTCTGTCTCAATTTAATGGCTGCCCATTTCTATGAAATTTAGATCTACATTGACTGGCCCAATGATTTCCTTTTTGACATCTAGGACATAAAGAAGTCAAATCTGCATTGTTTGAATCTGGAGGCAGAATGCTCACACCTTTCCCTTGGGCGCCACCCTGAGTCCTTTTTGGTTGTCTACATTCTTTTTTGAAATGTCCTGATTTTCCATAATTAAAACAGTTTTTATTCCCCACTGTTACAGTGACAGCCAGCAAGTTTGCTTGAAAAATGCCTGATCCCACATCCTGACATACTCGAATCATTTCTGTAATGGTACTATTTTTTCTTAGAGGCATCAGACATTTAATAATATACAAAAACTAAGAGAAGACCTTGTGACACCTTAATTCCTTTATCTCTGAGCATGCAATCCAAAAGTCTACAATAAAGTTTTTCCTCTTTACTCGAATTCTGCTCCATTATAACCTGGCTGATTAAAAGACATTCCTCGTCCACTTACGGTTGTGACTCTGAAGCTGGTACAGGTTTTGTGCATGGTGAACTTCCTCACATTTCCTGTGAATTTCCACTTTTCCTTTTTCACTTCATTTCTCGCTCAGGCAAATCTTCTTCTCCAGGTCCTGTTTGAGGTGCCTAAATGCCACAACCAGCACAGGATCTGAAGAAGGAGCCAGCACACAAATAAAAACACTAGACAAGAAATATGAATTATTAAGGTGTGGGGGCAAGGTGGTAACCTCTCTCTAGGAAAGGCACTCTGAAACCTGGCCTTGCTCACTTTTATTCAATTTTAGATACACACCTTGTCCTCAATAAAGCATGGCAAACTGGTAGCAGACAGTCTCAAAGGTCAGTAAAGATGAGTAAAGATTTGCTTTAAGGCTATCAGGTCAGGAAATTGCTTTGAGCCATGCTATCAACACAGAACAATAAGTGCATAGCTTTAGCCATGCTAAAGTTCAAGGTTCATCAGCCTTCTGAGTTCTTTGATGCACTCTCATGATAGTATTGACAATGCATGGCTTTCCACAAGTGCCCTTGTGGCCTTCTCTCTGAGTCCCAGGCCCTCCTCTCTCACCTACAGATCTGCAACCTTTTTAGTCTTCTCGGGTCTTCAGTTCAATAGGTCCAGGTCAGAGGAGGCTACATTCACCTCCCAGCCTTCAGCGCAGTTTCTGCCCCCAAACCTTGGCAGTAGAGCTGAGCATTTGGGCTCTAAGGCTGTAGTGGCAGCACAATATTGGTGGCAGTGGTTGAGTACACGTCAGGGGCAAGAGCCCTGCAGGGTCAGTAGTGATTGCACAGTGTCCAGGCTGGGATCTGTTGGGTGCATGGGTTCAGACGGGGTGTATGCCAGGCACATAGAGGTCCTGCAGATATCTGTTGCAGGTGTGCAGGTCTGAGGATCTGAACTTTGACCTCTGTGAATGCTCAGGGACCAGGACAGAGTCAGTCCGGATGGTGGCTAGGCTTGGTGCTTAGCCACTGCTCCTTCCCCAGCCTCTTCACAAGGACGACTTTGTAAACCTTTCAAGTTGGCTCACTCTCCAAGCTGGAGCTGTGCCCAGGGAGTGTCTGTGGTGGTAGCAGAGGCCCCTTGTGCTCTAGCTCAGGGTTCCAAAGCTGTCAGCTGCAGATGTGTGGGATCCTGCTGCTGTTCCCTTAGGTGCCAGGCCTGGCATTTCCATTTGTTAATGTAATGCATTACATTGACTTATTTTCATATGCTTAATCATCCTTGCATTTCAGGAATAAATCCCACTTCATCACAATGTTTAATCTTTTAAATATGCTGTTGAATTAATTTTGCTATTATTCGGTCGAGGATTTCTGCAATCATATTCATAAAATATTTTGGCCCTTTCTTGTAGGTTCTTTGTCTGGCTTAGGCACCATGCTAATTGTGGCCTTACAAAATTAGTTTGGGATTTTTCCCTTCTTTTCAGCTTTTGAAAAAAAAAATTGAGGATAATTCTCTTTTAAATGTTTGGTAGAATTCACCAGTTAAGCCATCTGTTTCTGTACTTTTTGGAGGTTTTTTTGTTTTGATTAATAATAAATCTTCTTGCTAGCTATATACCTGTTTAGATTTTCTATTTATTCATTATTCAATCTTGGTAGATTGAGTGTTTCTATGATTTTTTAGAATTTTGTCCATTTTATCTAAATCGTTCAATCTTTTGACATCCAATTATTTGTAGTACTCACATAGAATCCTTTTTTATTTCTGTAAAGTTGATAGTAAGGTCACTCTTTCATTTTTTATTTTAATTATTTGAGTTGTCCCTCTTTTTATTTGTCAGTCTAGTTAAAGTTTTATTAATTTTGTTGATCTGTCATTAATTTTCTCTATTGATTTTCTATTCTATTTTACTCTTCTCCACTCTAATCATTATTATTGTTTTCTTCCTTCTAGCTTTGAATTGTTTATTATTTTTCTAGTCCCATGAAATATAAAGTTAAGTTGTTGATTTGAGATAGTTTTTGTTTTAAATGCAAACATTTACAGCTATAAATTTACTGCTTTTGCTGCATCCCTTAAATTTTGGTATGTTGTATTTTTATTATTTGTCTTAAGATATTTTCTTAATTTTGGAATTAGTTGACACAAAGGCTGATGCCTCAGACAGCCTAGAGACAGGTTAGAAAGTTGCATATTCAATCTTTTATACTCTCTTCAATTCATGGAAGGAGATTAGGAATCTGGCTTATGCCCCCCCCAAACTGTACTATACCAAGTTGAGGGATTCGGGGAGGTAGTAGATCAAGGGTTAATAACATCACCAAAAAATACCTTGCCATTTTGAATAAGGCTTTTTACTGAATGGACATTTGCTTGCTTTCTGCACATCTTTTACTGATTTCCAGAAATCTTATAAAGTTATCTAATAAATGTCTAGCTATTTACTTTAGTGTTTTCATTGGAGAACAAGAGCCTGAAGCTTGATGTCACTCTTATTTTGTATTTTTGAAGATAGAGTTTACAAATTTAAGATTGTAACTGACTGATTATTATGGTTGCTTTCTTCCTTGTCACCTGCCTTAATCCAAGTAATAGACAAATCAAGTAATGATTGCTCTAGGAACAAATAAATTGTCTTACACTTCATCCGAAGGCATGTCTATGCATTTGTTGTAATGACAGCAGTTTGTTCAGGAAAAGCTTCAAGGTTTCTAATCTTTCTGTGTTAAATAGTCTGTTATCAAAGGCTAAGCTATAAATTTTCAGGCTGTTTAGGGAATCTGTGGTCTTAGCCTTCAAAATGCAATAATATGCATGTCCCTGTACCCTGATCTGTATATCTCATTCATTTTCTAGTAATGATTTTCACTAAATTGTTTTTTTTTACTATTTTCCTTTTTCACTATTCCTAATTTGTCCTTTCTGTTCATAATCAACTTATCAGCTAGTTGATACAGAATGTGATTTATTCCTGATTTTTCACAACAAAAAACTCACAAGGCCTAAATATATTTTGTTTTTGTACAAAATTTTCAGTTGCCTTCATAAAGGAATGCATGTCCACCTACTGTGACCTCTTTTACCAAGGTTTTCAGTAAGTGATATTTAAGTTCAGGCCTATTTCATGGTCTGTGCCACAGATATTAAAGTTGAGTAAATTTTTAAAAAACCATATTGGATCCCTTGGAGTTTATGTTTAATTTAGGAAGTTTGAGAATTTTTATTTTAAATATGTGTTTGACAGACACATCTAAATTCTTTAATAGGGTTCAGGAAGTTCTCTTTTAAACTTTCTAACAATTCTTAAGATAATTGGCATCATTATTAAAGAAAGAGTCCCATTTAATCACCACAAAATAGTTTTCAGTTCTAGTTTTAAGAGAGAGAGAGAGAGAATAAAAAACCCACATCTTGCACTTGATTGAAACTTCCTTTAGAATATATTAAAGATATTGTGGTTTGTTTTTTCTTTGTCAAAGCAAAAGTCTCAGCCAAGGAGGAAGAAACTTCATAATGACCAAAGGGTGATTATTGTTTTCACCACCCTCTTCCTCTTCCTTCCCAGAATCAAAGAGACTATGCAAGACCCAGAGCTGACCTCAGCCAATTTGAGCTTACCTTTTATCAAGAGACTGACTGTACATTTCTTACAAAGCTTTATGACAGAGATAAATTAAGAAAAATAAGATGTTTTGATTTCAGATTTGAGGAGGTATGGGTCCTTCTGCTTGCAATATTTTCTTCCCCATTGGCTGAGGCCTGTATCTCTTTTCAAGATACAGAACATCAGAATGCAGACCCCTCTACTATCTCCATTTGCCAGAGAGGAAACCAAGGAACTAATAACCAGTTGCATAAAAGTGTCAGTTACAAAAAGATCACTCTCACCAAAAGGTCCGATCCTTGACTAGACCTGCATGGAGGAGTGGGGGGTGGGAAACCAAAATCACTAGTAGCCTGAAAAGGAGTAAAAATAAAGCCACAAGGTGGGATAAGGGGATCATAGTAAATGCATATAGAATAGACCTTTTCTTTTCTACTCTTAGGACCTTCATCTCCCCATTAAAATCAGGTTATACTTGAGAACTCATGAAGTGACAAGAGTATCAGAGCAATCAGGTTGCTGGGACTACAGGACATGCACACAAGTCAAAAAGGGAAATTGAGACCCAAGAGATGGAAGGAAATTTTCAAAATGATTCTAAATTGCAGCAGTTTTCAATTCAATATCATATACAGACAGCAGCTGCAATATCAGCATCCAATACAGCTACTAGGGCAATAAATATGTGTCTTTGCACACTTTACCAAGCCCTTTGCAGTTTAGTTCTTCTGGCTGCTTCTGTGATGTTACCAACTTATTCCCTTGATAGTATATATACATACTCATACACAAACATAGATAAATGTTTATACATATACCTCTCTTGTGGTACACATACCACATTCATTGACTTTTGCTCCAATTGGGTTGTCATTTAATCCTTACTAATAATTAGTTGACCATAACAGGATGTTCTCTCTTCTACAAATCATTTAATAGGGCAATGGATAAGACCAAAAATGTTTTATTCCTACCAGAAATGGCTCTCTAATGATTACTGAAAGGTATTGAAAGGCATAATCAGGCACAGGCAGAAAAGTAACACTAGAAGTAAATAAATACCTAGGTTCTCTGATGCAATCAGGGCACTTTAGCAAAATATTATCACTGTACTAAGCCTCAGTTTCCTCATCTGGAAAATGGACATAAGAACAACTGTGCTTTGTAAAATTAAGCGTTGTTAATGATTTTTTTGCAAAGGGTCAAAAGTGTTGCTGAAATATACTTTGACCACATCTCCAATATACTAGTATCTCCCCAACTACCAGTAAACACACCTATCTTTGATGAATAGGCTATGAGATCATCTATCTATACATAGAAGACAACACAAGATACACACTAAGATATATTACAAACATTAAGAACCTGAAACCAGTTGCTTTCTAATTGAGAGTAAGATTGTAAAGACATGGGACATGGGATGAAAATTCTTCAATGATGGGTGATGTTCAGAAAACATCTATATATATAAAATCCTAATATGCAAATAGGATAAATGGCGAAAAACCAAACAACTGAACAATCGGTCACTATGACATGAGCTGACTACCAGGAGGCACACACAGAATATGGAAGGTGTTGGCAGCAGGCAGCAGAGTGCAGAACACAGCAGGCATCAGCCTCGGGGTGGGGATAGTGAAGTAGGTGAGTGGGGATGCCAGACCAAAGGTGGGTTGCTGGTCGCTGTCATCATGGTGAGCCTCTGGTGGTTACTGAAAATTCTTTGCTCCCACATGCTGCGGTCATGCCAGTGCTTGTACCTGCTTTCAGCACCAGCCCTGCTTGCTCCTGCTGACAGTGCCTGGTGCCAGGCCCTGTCCAAGGAGCAGCAGCCTCGTGAGCAGCCTGCACCCATTCAAGGAGCAGCAGTTGTGCAAAGAGCCTGCCCCCACCAGCCAGAGGAGCCACCACTTCTGCAAGCAGTGCCCACCAGAGGAGCCACTGCCAAAAGAGGAGCAGCCACTGCCATGACCACCTGAGGAACAGCTGCTGCCTGAGGATCTGCTGCCACCCAAAGAGCAGCCCCTACACCTAGACCCTTTAGGGAGAATAAAAGTGGGGAGACAAAGAAAACCCCAAAGGAAAGAAAAGCATTGCCATAAAAGCAGCTAAATGAAACAGAGGCATGCAATATGTCAGACAAAGAATTTAGAAAACGGGTCATACAGTCCATGAATCAGATGGATGAAAAAATCAACAACTTATGTAAGAATCAAGAAGAAATAAAGCAAAACACACTCAAATGAATTGCAATTGGAGAAATAAATTAAAATACATGAGGATAACCTAAGGGAGCTTTGAAACAACATGAAAAAACACAACATATGAATAATAGGAGTGCCAGAATGACAGGAAGAGAAACAAGGGTTAGAAACCTACTTGAAGAAATAATGTCAGAAAACTTCCCTGATGTGGGGAAAAAGTCACACAATCACAGAGAGTCCCAATCAGCATGAACCTAAAAAGACCCACACCAAGACACATCATAATTACGATGGCAAATGCTCAGGACAAAGAGAAAATGTTAAAGGCTACAAGAGAGAGACAAAGTTATAAACAAGGAATCTCCCATTAGATTATCAAATTATTTCTCAACACAAACACATTAGGCCAGAAAGGAATGAAAGGAAATTTAAAAAGTGATGCAAAGCAAGGGACTGAATCCAAGAATATTCTATTGAGCAAGGCTATCATTCAAAATTGAAGGGGAAATAAGGAGCTTCACAGACAAAAAAAAAGGCTGAGGGAGTTTATCACTACAAAGCCTGCAATGCAAGAATGCTAAAGGAACTGATGTAAAAAGAAGAAATATAAAGGGAAGAAGGGACGAAGGAACACAGCCACAAATATTAAAATGTCTACAAACAAGTACCTATCAATAATAATTTTAAATATAAATGGTCTAAATGACCAATCAGCACCCCTATGTTCATAGCATCACAATTTACCATAGCTAAGATTTGGAATCAGCCTAAATGTCCATCAGCAGATGAATGGATTAAGAAACTGTGGTACATCTACACAATGGAATACTATGCTGCTGTGAAAAGGAAGGAGTTCCTAGCATTTGCAGTAGCATGGATGGAAATGGAGAACATAATGCTAAGTGAAATAAGCCAGTCAATGAAAGAAAAATACCACATGTCTTCACTCATCTATGGATAATAATAACCATTATGAACTGGTGAACAGAAACAGATTCAGAGGCAGAACAGCATCAAACAATCTGTCAAATTAAAGCAACAAGGATGGAGGGGGGATTGGGGGGGTAATAGGTCAACTGAAGGACTTTTATGCATGCATTTAAGCATAACCAAAGGACACAGACCACTGGGGGGTAGGGGAGTCTGGGGGAAGGGCAGAGGAAAAAAGAGATATTTGTACTAATCTTTGTAATACTTTATGTAATTAAATAAAAAAATGTTTTTAAATAAAAAAAATAAAAAAATAATAAATGTCCAATCAAAAGACATTGAGTGGATGAATGGATAAAAAAAACATGACCCAGAGAGGAGGAGAAAATGGCGGCGGTATAAGGAGAAGAGTTCGGTGCCTGCCCAGGAGCGGAGGGAGTGAGCAGCAAAGGCGAGTGCTTTCCAGCCCAAGCCACAGAGGAGGTGGAGCTGGGAAACACCTGCAACCGGGTGAGACAGAATCCTGCTGGGAGAGGTGAACTCGGGGCTTAGGGGGGGACGGTGTACCAGACCCCAGCCCCGGAGGCCCCAGAAAGCCCAGGCGCTGGCGCTCGGCCGAGTCTCTGGGGACGGGCGCAGTGGAGGAAGCGTCCAGGGAACTGCTGGTCGGAGGGGGACTCTGGATACGGGTTCACAACCAGGATAGGGTGGGGGAGTGTGGGCAGAGGAGAGGCTGCCCCCCTCGGACTGGATTCCACGGCGGGGCTTGCAGTCAGAGAGGAATTGAGTGTTCCAACGGAGAAGTGTGCACTCGCACCATCCCACCTGCCTCCATAGCCGGCGACTCAGCACTCCCACGGGGGCCGCGCCCACCGCGGCTGGCGCCTCATGGCCCTGAGCCCCTGAGAAGAGACAGGGCGCGTGCATGCAACCCAGCATTCCCACAGGTGTGCACGCGAGTGGCGCCTCATGGCCCTGAGCCCCGGAGAAGGGACAGGGCGCGTGCGCATGTGACACGGCACTCCCACCGGTGCTGTGCGTGACTGGCGCCTCTCGGCCCTAAGCCCCCGAGAAGGGACGGGGCGCTCGCGCAAGCGCAAGCACTGCCGGAGCCCCTCCCGCCCGGGGCTCACTAAAGAAAGACTTTTGCCAGTGGCAGAAGTGGGGGGGAGAGGTGCCAAGCGGCAGAATCTGGAGAGAGAGGGAGGACCCAGGGAAGTGGCAGCGAGTTGGAGGCCGGATCGCGCTGGAGCCTGAGACCTGAGTAGCCATTGTCCCCTGGAGAGATAACCCCTCCCTCCAGTATCCAGGCAACCAACACAGCCACACCAAGCTCCACCCTGAACTGTAAAAAAAAAAAAAAAACAGTCCCGGAG